>NW_010581296.1:7249-55258 GCF_000705375.1 Tinamus guttatus
GAAGTGAAAAAACTCCTTCACTAACACCAATGATAGAGTTGATTGATTAAGTGGAAATAAGCAAAAATGACTTTGCCATCTTATCGAGTCTTCAAACACTGTTTTCCAAGGAATCATTCTAAGGACAGACTGACTTTTTTTCCTTATTGAAGTTCTTGAAGATAGCAGAAAGAGCAATATCTTGTAGTCCACAGGGAGTTTAAACAGCAATCTGCTTTCTGTATGTGCATTCTCACAGAATGAAGTACCAGAGATGAAAGTGACTGATACGGCTCTGTTCCTTACTTCCTTTAAGACTTATTGAACTGCCCAGCTGTGCACCTTTATAGACAGATTCAGAAAATAGTTTTCAGCTTTGAAGGCTCACTTTGCTGGAAGCCAATCACAGATTTTTTTTGGGGGGGGAGGAAATTTTTTGATATTCTGAAGCATCCAAAGAATAATTTCAGCAGCACATAGTTTAATTTCACCTAAACAAACATGGAAGAGAGCATCAGAAAATAGCTTTGCTATTTTCAGTTGTATAACCTGCAAGGGGACATAAAACCAAACTACAGCACGCCATATAATTTGAGCTCCACGATATCAGAAAAGGTTTCAAACAGTTGTCAGCCAGCGAGTGTGATAACAGTATTCCCATACTGCATGCTAGTCAGCTTTAAGCTTTCACAAGAACAAGGCACTCTTGCTGGACAGCTAATGTTTAAGGTAGCTCCAAATAAAATCATGGTGTAAGATTGATGTTTGAAACCCTGTGCAACTAGATTATTCATATTGATGTTAGGGCAATTTAATACTAGCATTCTGTAAAATCACCTGGTAAACAACAACACAGTGAAGTTGCTGCCCGATGTAATTATTATGTATACCATCCTGTCATACTGCATATCTTTTGTCCCAGTCTAGGGTGCCACTTAAAATAGTTTACAAACACAGAAAATAAAGGATGAAAAAATGTACCTGTGAGAAAGTTGGTAAACTTGCAAAATGGAGAAACTCTTAACATAACTGGAGAAATTCTTGACATATTGAAAATAATTCCTATCAATAGTTCTGACATGACACTCAGTTATTAATGAATGACAGACTGGAAGGCCTCATTTCTCCTTGCATTTTGCCCCTCCAAGAGGATTTCATTTGGGTCAGGGGTTTTCTAGCACAGGTTTGTTTTATGTACATACTTAAAACCAGGCTTTGCCTTTCTAAGTCTGCTAGAAAAAAAGCCATTCATCCGTCTGCACTTTTACCCACTTCATTTATGCAGAATGAAATAATTGCTATTTCAGTCTAAAATATATATAGTTAATTGATGTCTTGAACTACATTACATCAAATATTATATCACCCACCCAGATGTCTACACTGCCACTAGACATCCAGAACTTAAGTTTCACAGACCACAGCATTTTTGAACTTTTGCAACATATTTGCAAAGTCTGAAGTACAAAGATTCAGAGTATAACAGAAACATAACCAGGCTGGTATACACAGAACTTGTCCTAATGACTTGTACAGCTCTTTACCCACTATCCTGACTACTAGAACTCCAGTCCTCTGTCCAACATCTGCACAGACTTTTTCCTGCCAGGAATAAAAATAATTCTGAGGGGGAAGATTAGTGTGGATAATCCTATTGCCAGACAACAGAATACACATGAGCAAACATGCAACAGCCATGACCCCATTATGCATAGGCTCAGGCCAGGAACATTCCTCTGCAATTTTTTTTGGCAAAGGGAAAAAGAAAGTGTGGAGAAAAAAGAAAGAAAAAACCCATGCAACACACTGCTCTTTAGACATTGGGATTAAAGAGATCTGTAAGATAAGTTCTATCCCATCCTCCTCCATCTGCCGAATGTTTTTCTGGCACATTCAAAATTACAACAGCCAAAGCAAGTTCAAACCAGAATGATTCATCCCCAAACTATTCCTTTTTAATAATGCTTGTCCAGTAAAAACAGACCTGCTTCTGCAATCACTTATGCATGTGAACAGCCTAACAAAAGTCAGGAAAGGAAGAATTAGGAGTCAAGAGACTTTTATTGTAGCCCAGTCTTACCAGCTGACTCACAGCACAGGAATAAATCTTGGCAGAGCACTTGACCTCACAAATCTATCTTTACCTCTGTATTAAATCATCTTCTCTGAAGTAGCCTTACTTTGAAGGACTTATGGTGCAAGCAAACTTTATCTTCCATTTATTAACTTTTGTAAGTCAGGCTATAAACACGCCTCCTTCCTTTCCTCCTAATTTTCATTCTTAGGTCTTTACCATGTGTGGAAAAACAGCTTTTCCTGAAATGAAGATTCTTGCTGCGCTTTTCCCTTTTTCAGGTAATATTTGTATATATATATATATATATATATATATATATTTAGTCTAGCATACTGTTGGTCTAGTTTATCAGTTATATGCAAACATAGCCAGATGACTGCTCTTTCACAACAAAATTATCCTGTTCAGACTGATATGTTCTCTTTCAGATCAGCTACGATTCTGTCCAACAACTTGAATTATGGCCTCACATATATTCTATACATTTTGGATACCGGTGGGGAAAAAAAAGTCATGTCAAAATCCTTGGATTCCTTGGACCTTTCCATCACTACTCAGTTCATGTAGATGAACATCTACATATTCACACACACCCTCACAGAGCTTTTTCAAGGCTTTCATTGCAAGCATTACTACGTCAAGAGTATAGAAGGAAGGTATAAGATGCTTCTACTGCACTCTTGCAATAATTACCTCTGAGCAGCAAGATTAACCCTCCCTTTCATGCCACTTCGTTTTCACTAGCTAGCCTATACAAGTAACAAGGCAAAACCTTTTTCCTCCTGCTGGCTAGTTTAGCAAGTAGAGCTTTCCTTAAGTGTTAATTATTCTTAAGAGAATGGAGTCTAGCTGGGCAGTACATTCCTTACAAACAGTATTTACTTCAGCAGCCAGAGTCCCATTACTTAATGGGAATGGATGAGCTCAACTCCCACTGGGGCCACAACATGCATATATATACATATATATAATATACATTCTGGAATATATTTAAGAACTCTAGCCTGTAAAAGCCTAAGAGATGAACTATGTTGTAGCATGCTTCCTTTATCAAACTAATCAAATTTGAGTGCTTCCACAGAACAAAACAGCATGTCACCAGGCTATAGCCAGAGTGGCTGTAGGTTAGCACCCACTACTACACATTTTCTATAGTCTTTTATATACTGAGCTTTCCAAACAAAGAACAGCTAACTATAGAGGAAAAAACATGAAACCTCATTGAGCATATTCCAGACCCAAAAATCCTCACTAGAGTTACAGCGTGAACAACTTGAAAAAGGAAAACAAACAAACAAAAAAAAGGTTTGACTTTTTGCAGAGGGCTACAAAATTTCAATCAAAACAAGATAAACACGATAAGCACTGAGAATGCCTATGTTTGACCTGCTGAGCCTAAACTTTTGGTTTTCTCTAGTGCCTTACTAGCTTTAACTAGTCAGCAATTCAACTTCAATGAGAAGATGCTCTTGCAGCAATGAAAAACAATCACGAGTTTCAAGGATTATAAAAACATGCTAAGAGTCAATAAAAAGGTTCCATCCAAGCCATTCTGAAAGCATTTAAGACAGCACAACATTTATAACTGTCAAACTAGAAAATGAAAAGGTCTCCAAATCTAGCAATAGAGGCAATAGCTCCACAGTGTTTTATTCCATGCTCAGTTAACTTGACTCCCTCATCCTCCCTTCCCTATTTTTGGCAATCTGCTCTTAGCGCATTTTCCAGTTTGAAGTGCTATTATCATAAATGAAAAAGAAAAGGACATTTAGATGACTTCCATCCCTAGCTTTATTTTTGGCTTTCTTCTGGCAAGTTAGTTTACTATGAAAATTTCATAAAAAAAATCTCTAAATTCAGTATGAAAGAGCAAGACTGTTGCAATCCATTTATGGACAATTAATAACTACAGTAAGGTAATGGTGCAACTAGCTCCCGTATCAAAACAATAAGGCAATAATAACTTTGTACATTATAAAATGTCTTTCTGCCTTTAAGACAGTTCTGCCTTATTGGTCATTTCTTAATGCATAAAATTAATCTGCAAGCATTCCATTGATCCAAGAGGTAGCAAGAAATGCTGTGGAAATAAGATCTTAGCTTTAAACAAAGGAAAGAACAGGATTAACACATACAGAAATAAACAGTTTATCACATGGTCTAACCCCCTGCAAAGAGGCAAACCAGCTGAAACACATCCTACTATTGTCAGACTACATTTCCATCTCCAGATGATCTCCCAAAGGACTGCTCCACCTTCTAAAATAAAGGGAATGTTCATAACCCACTTAATACAATCATACAGTTTTCTCCATATTTTATCACTCAGGACTTTCCACAGCCATTCAGTAGTTGAACTGCCAAATAGCATCATACTGCTACGATGCAGCAAACTTGCAAATCTGTCCTAGAAATCTGTTGCTATTCTTTCCAAATTAAAGCTTTACATGGTAGTTTCTGCCTTGTTCTAGGGAAGGTCTACAGTGCATAGGACTGGAAAGTAATATCCACAACACGGGGCAACTTGTCATGGCAAAAGTCACTGTCCTATATGACAAGAATGCAGTACAAAAAGAAGTACTTGCAGTGCAGCATGGGTCACTACCAAATTATAAATTACACAGAAGTGTATACTCAGGGAAGAAATACAAGCTATGTCAACACTGGTAAGTTAAAGAGGACATATCCTGTTCCCTAAGGACAAGTGGCTCAGAGCAACTTGCATCTAAACACTTAAGCTCTGTTCCCTCTTCTGTATGCTAGCCTTGTCCATAGAGCATAGTTTATTAGGGTAGACAGAACCCTACAGGGCAGAACACCAGTAAAGTACATAGTGCAGTGTGCCTTGCATATGTTGGTTAAAATGACACTCAGGGTCAGGGTTGCAGAGCACAAGGACATTCTATTTCAAGCAGAGAGCAGACTTTGCAAGTGTAAAATATTTTAATTAAAATGGCATACAAAAAGGCTGCAAATACTTTAATTATTTTAATGGAATCTGGCTTGAAAATAGCATGTTGCTATTTTTAAAAAAGTTACTGACTCAAACACAATCTTTTCAATAAACAATGAAGTAATCAGAGTGCTTTTTGGCTATCTGAAGCACCAGACCAAAAACTCTGCAGAGAAGGACCTAGACATCATGGTGGACAACAAGCTGACCATGAGGCAGCAGCGTGCCCTCGTGGCCAAGAAGGCCAATGGGATCCTGGGGTGCATTAAGAAGAGCATCTCTAGCAGGTCGAGGGAGGTGATCCTGCCCCTCTACTCAGCCCTGGTGAGGCCGCATCTGGAGTATTGTGGCCAGTTGTGGGCTCCACAGTACAAGAGGGATGTGGAGCTGCTGGAGAGAGTCCAGCGCAGGGCTACAAGGATGATCAGGGGCCTGGAACATCTGCCCTATGAGGAGAGGCTGAGGGAGCTGGGCCTGTTCAGCCTGGAGAAGAGAAGGCTGAGAGGGGATCTAATCAGTATAAGTACCTCAAGGGAGGGAGTGCAGAGGACAGGGATGGTCTCTTTTCAGTGGTGGCCACCGACAGAACTAGAGGAAGGCTGCCCAGAGAGGTTGTGGAGTCTCCTTCTCTGGAGAACTTCAAAATTCGCTTGGACGCAGTCCTGTGCCATGTGCTCTAGGTGACCCTGCGTGTGCAGGGGGGTTGGACTACACGACCTCTAGAGGTCCCTTCCAACCTTAAGCATTCTATGATTCTATGAAACCAGATTTGGCTCAACATCAGCTGAAAAAAGAAATCATACATTAAAAAAAAAAAAGTTCCTCTAACTAGTAGAATAAAAGGGTATTTAAATTAAGCACCCATGAAGTACCTATAGAAAAGGCTTCATATTTCAAGTGGCAAATTTAAGTCATACCTGCATACATCATATGTAGTGTTTCAATAAAATGATACTGCTAAGAGAGTAGCAAAGTAAAGATAACGCTCCCTTAGCTTTGCAGATGAGAGTCTACATAACTTTCCATGGACACAAGTTTCAGAAATTCAAAAGATATTTGCATGTCACAGATGTACAACAATCACAAAAACAGTCTAGAGATTTTTATTTAATAATCACTAAGTGTGAAACACATCAGGTACAGTAACACAAGCATCTTTCATGTGCAGGAATAGCACAAAAACTAAACTGGGGGGTTATGATAGAGCATGCTCCAATAGTTACAGTTCATATCTGTGGACCCTGGATTCCTTCTCCCACTATCCTTATTATTTTTGAAATAGCTATTGATCACAGATACATGTCTAGCCAGGCAATGTACAGCCAGAGGATGACACAAGGCATTGCAAGCCAAAGAACATGATTAGTATTAAGCATAAGTTAAAACTAGGTCAGTATTTTAAACGCTGCAATTCTCACTTTGTTTAGTTAAACCCTATTGGGAAGATACGTTTTCTTCTCTATCAAGTCTAAAGAACAATACAACCATATCAGAGACTGTGACACAGGAGATGAAACAAATCTTTGTCAAGCTTCTCTGGCAACAGAAGCAAAAAAATTAAAAGACAAAGAAAATAAGAGTTAAAGTGAATAATAAATGAGTTAATAAAATATGAATGATTTCATGAGCCATGCTCAGAGCCTGAAAGCTAAAAAAAAAAGAACAAGTTGATGAGGCAATTGCATTTTAGAAGACAATGCATTTGGAGTGATCAAGAACCATTAAATAATTGTGCACTCATAAGACCAGATGGCTTTTTTGTTTTCTTATCCCCTGAACAAAGATGAAACTTATGATGATGGTTTTAACAACAACAAAAAAAAGGTTGTTTTTTTGGGGGTTTTTTTGGTTTTTTTTGTTTTTTGTTTTTTTTTGGTGTGTGTGTCTTTCATAGAGGCTCCCCTTCAGGTAACTCTACTCCAGGGTGAAACTGATGACCATACAAAACCATAGACTAATGACAACATTTAGTTGTCTCTAAACTCATCTCCAGAGACCATTTTCTACAAAGCCTCCAGTTTGCACACATTGCACTTAATCTGTTGAGAGCCAGCATGAAACAAGATTGTCCAAACCATCATAAAAAGAAGTGTTCCTCAGCTGTTTGGGAGAAATTTCCCTCCCAGCTCTCCCCGATCTTCTGAAGAACTTCCAAATACTTTTCTCAAATCCCACCGGGCTTGTTATATAAGAACATCTATGAAGACACCTGTTTGAAAAAAATTATTTCTGCGCTTAGACTTAAAAGTCTAAAACACCACACTAGCTAACATTCACTGGAAGATTAATCAAAAATCCACTAAAAATACTGGAAAAAAGGAAAGGGTCATGGGACATGGCAAGCAGAAAGCCATTTAGGGAGACTAAAATGATCTCAGTGGAGACAGACACGTAAAAAACACATTTAGAGCTGGACCAAATTGTAGTTTCAGTGTTCCTACAGCTTCAGAAACTACTTGCTTACAGAGCATTGAAGAAGGCAAGAACAGACATTACTCCATCCCTTCCCTTTTTCATTTATGAACTCTATGGCTAGCCAAACAAAGTAATTATAAAACAGTAACTACTCCCCATTCTTCAGAGCATTTCCCAGAACAGGGTGGTTCCTATATTTCTCTGGATAACTCCCCCAGGTCAAAGGTCTTCCTCAAGATAACAGTCTTTTAACCAGAAAGTCCATAGCGACACACTCCCCCCCCCCCCCCAAAACAAAAAAAAAAGAGAGAGAGAGAATTGTCATGACATAACATGGTCAAGTTACTCATCATGGCTAGACATAAGAGACTTGTTGGAAAACTAAATTCAAATTGAGGTGGCTCACTGTAGAACTTATATGAGGCTCCTACAAAAGCCAGATACCTGTAGTGTCTAGAAGCATACAGAATTGGAGACAGACATCCTTCAAAAATACACGCAGATCATGTTTTGAGATCTGTTAAAAGTTCAAGTACTGTGAATGTCATGGAATTGGTAGTATCTTGCAGCAAAGAGCCTAGCAGGAAAGACAGAAAGGTTAATAAATACAAAACAAAGAGCTTCCCTGAACGTACTCTAATCAGAAGCAGAACGGTTGGACAAAAGCACAACTGCTTCTCCTATGGATGAAATACCCAAAGCTTATCTTCGAGCATCAAGTGAAAACAATTTCATAGAATCACAGAATGCTTAAGGTTGGAAGGGACCTCTAGAGGTCATCTAGTCCAACCCCCTGCGCACGAAGGGTCACCTAGAACACGTGGCCCAGGACTGTGTCCAAGTGGGTTTTGAAGATCTCCAGAGAAGGAGACTCCACAACCTCCCTGGGCAGCCTGTTCCAGGGTTCTGTCACCGTCACAAAAATTTTTCCTTAAGCTCATGCTGTACATTTGGTGCTTCAGTTTGTGGCCATTACCTCTAGTCTGTTTCCATACAAACATGATTAAAGAAAAATCTAATTTAGACAATTTGTACAAATTGAATGCTCTACCAGAAATGTGGAAAAGGTCTTGTCTGGTGTCAGAAATGTGGATTTTATCTCCAGACCACCAAGATTTAAAACTGGACAATTAATCTGCACAGTCATCTTACATGGACAGCTTGTTATAGCTCTAGTCAGCTTCCAAGTTACTAATTTAGACATACTCTAAACTGACACCTAAAGTCTGCAAGAATTACAAAATATCAGAAACAATAGCAAAAAGAGTAGATAAGCCATACACTATTATTATGCTACTCAAGAAAGAATAATGTGGAATTACAAATACATTATTATATATTACAATTGAATACACCCATATTTCTAATAGTCAAGTTATAAAACTATGAAGACTTGGTGAAAGTATCACACTGAAGGATAGCCACTTCTCCTTGAGAGGTTGCAAAGTCCCCATATTGAAACAACTAAAGCAACTAAATACTTACCCTGAAAGACCAAGACCAAACTGTTTTAAGACATATATTTAAAAAAAAAAAAAACACCACACACACACATACTGTAGGCCAACATCATCTACATAAACAGAAGCCACCCTTACTACACCCTAGCTACCCAGTTTTCAGGACTTATTAAAGAGCTCCCCAATTAGATTTTGTTGGTTATTCTTTCAGAACAGGACTTAAGGCTGTTCAACATTAAAAGTGAAAATTTGATCTAACAAAAACAAGCAATAGCAGACAACTCATATTAGGAAAGTCAATTAACTAGGTAGTGTATTTTTAGGCAGTCATGTTCCTATGTTTTTATGGATGCCAAGTTTCATGAATTTGTAAGTTGTGCCACTTTCTCTCCCCCCTACCTTGGAAATGCTACAATTACTGGGCCAAGAAGTTTTAGCAGTTTCTTCAAAATAAAGCTATGCCTAGAGATACAAGGAGGCAGCTCATTTCAGAGCTTTGTAATTTTGTTTTGCCTTTTTTTTAAAAAAAATAAAAGCTCAGGCATTTGAATGCTATAATGGGATGCAAGAACATTTATTTTATGGGCCCAAGAGCATTTATTTTATCTCTCCATCTAAACTACTGCAATAGTACTTCCTTCTTCCCATAACTTCTTTTAAACCATTTCCAGTTCTTTCATAATAAAATCAGAGGGCTGGGGAGAACACCACTCACACACCCCTCAACCACAATTCTTCAACATTTTTGTTTGTTTGTTTTTTGTTTGTTTTTTAAAAAGTTTCCTTCCTTTACACCAACTTCCCACAAAGTGTCCTTAGCATATCCTATCAGTACTCAGGACTCAAATTTTGGTAACATCAGCAGTCTCTCCCAGGCTAGTTATTACCTTTTTAAAAAGCAATACATTTGGTTTAGAGATTCTTTAAGGCAAGTGGAAGTTCAATCTCACATGCCCTGGGTCAAAGTTCAAAACCTTTTGAGACTAAAGACTTGAACTTCCAGATTAAGTTTGCAGCCCTATTTCTATCTCAGAATAAGTTTGCTAGAAGAGTATCAAAAGAATGTGAATAGTTTAGGTCAAACATTTGACTGCACTATAAGTTTGATAAACAAAAAGCATTTTAACTTAAGTCTAATGATTTTTTTCCTAAGTTTTTTGATATTTTTAGCATCTATTAATTTTGACAGGGTATAAGCATTCAGAAGGAATGCTTTTTAATGGGATGGTGCGGAAAGTGAAACTTGCCCTACACAAGAGGCTAAAAACTCCTACTCATTGTCCATATTAGTATCCAACTGAGTATATACATGCTACTGTGTTAAAGCCATCTCTAAAGGAAAATATACTGAAAGATGCTGGTGAAGTAGATCATGTAAGCTATTCTCATGGTGAATACAGTATCGCATGTAACTTCAGTGCAGAAATTTAGAAAATTGTTCATGACTGAACTGCTGACAGCACAGCAAGGGCTCAGAAACAGTGCCAATGCAAAGTGTGCTGTTGGATGGAAACCTCAAAGGAGACAGTCCACTACCATATTCAGCTTCTCCTCTCAGCATCACACATGTGTATATACACACATGGATGAAATGGACAATAAAGTGAAAAATTATTCTCAGGTGTTTAGAAGTTTTAATATCTTTTAATACCCTTTAAGAAAAGGAACATGTTACCAGTGTGGGGCAATAAACTTAGACAAAACATTATTAACTCATAAAAACATTGAGTACACTGAAATCTTTAAAGCATAAGGTGACATTATGAAATTATCCTGAAAGCCCAGTGGAACACATTTAGTTGAAAAGGGGTCAGGAGAAAGTAGTGTTTTTACACATTGTGCATTAAGCAGTGCTAAATCTTGCTAGTGATGTTCCACACTGTTTGCCCAACTTGCTAGGCTTGCCAATTCTCTAGATTATCTGAGAATGATTTGGTCCTCAGACCTATCGAGTAAATTAGTTGCATCAGTTTTCATCATGTGGTTTTCCTTTCTGGGAAGTTTTTTTTTTTTTTTTCTTCAGTAAAGAGGTAGCAATACATTTCCAGACATTGTATAAGCCAACTTTTCTATTTCTGAGAGGAAATCATAATTAAGCAGCATGCTATGGGGCATTCTTGCCAATTCCTAGATAAAAGTCTGAACTTCAGAATAGCATTGAAAACTCTAGGCAAATTAAATCCTATGAATTAAATCCATCCTAAATCTGATGAGAAATGTGCATGTTTGCATACATGCCTTACAAAGTGTTTATAATATTGTCCAAGTGCTATTTTTGTCAAAAAGTATAGTTTGCAAATCCAAAGTCTATGAACCAGGCTGTGTTTACTTCAACAGGCACTAATGTATAATAGAAGATCAAGAGGGACAAAACCACAAACACGATTAGTTTACCCTGGACACAAGTCAAGAGATGTAGAGTTATTACCTGCCTTAGAAAGGCAATAAGCAGAATTTTTAAAACCAGTTACCAGGTGGATATGGCCAAGTCAAGAGGTTTTCTACTTTCTAGTATCTAAGACTATTTACCTTGCACAAGACTGCAGGGACCATCAAAGCAAAAAACACTAGCCTATCTGAGCCAGCCCATGTCATATCTCAATCATTCTTCATGCAATGCATGTTGAAGCTTTGTATGTTTTCAAAAGAAATGTCAAATCCTCTTACTGCAGAAAGGCAGACAATGCATGCAATAACAAAATAGATCATAATACAGAAAAAAAAAAAAAAAAAAAGCCTGTTGCTGTCTGATGAATGCCTTTAGGTTAGCTTTAGGGCAGCTTTCCCTTCACATGAAGGCCTACAAGATTTATTAAGTACAAGATGTCAATACAACCTTTGACTACTCAAAGCCCTTAAACCACAGACTGCTGAAAGTAAGTGACAGAGCAGGAAAAGCCTCAGCTTTATGCCTGTCTGCTCTCAAATACTTTCCCCAAACACCAACTGGATAATCTATAATCCATTAAGTCAGGCCCTTAAAATGTAATATGCAGACCTTTGACCTCATCCTCTTTCTCCATATTTCCTTGTTCAGTAGAATAAAAGATTTGAATATGTAGGATAAAGATTTGAAATGAAAATAGTGATGATTCCTCAAGGCAACATAGAAAGGAAGACGATGTTAAAGCATAACAGTGAAGTAATAATGGTTTGAGCTTGGCCATGTATTTTCAGTATGATCTATCACATCTTTTGAACCTTACCACTTTGTGCTTTTCTCATCTGTAAACTTACCTTCTCCCATAGGGTAAAAGTTTACTTCATGGCATTTAAGTTTCTCAGGCAGAAAGCAATATGTATGTTAAACTACGACAGCCACTTTTTCAGACATTAAACAAATGGAAAAAAAAAAAGTTGCTTTTTGGTCCCTTTTTTATCCCTTTTTTAATCTCATGCTTTTTTATCCCATTATAGGATATATATTATTCTTGAGAAAAATCATTTACAAAAAATAGTCTACACATTTAAGACACTTGAAAGATGAGCATGCCTTGGCAAAGAGCCAAAAAAGTAAAAGAATACTCAGAATATCAGGTGATTCTAAAAACAAACCATTGGTTTCCCTTCCTAAATTCATAAGTGTCTGGACTAGCAGTCCTCAGACTTTTTGTGCGAACATTTAAATGGAAACATGTGAAAGATTTCTCTTGGGCAGCTTAAGTTGCACACATTTCAACCATTAGTCATACATTCTTCTTGGAAGTACAGGACTTCCAGTGAAGGAACACCAGCTGTAGCCAGGCTGTAGGGAAGATCTGAAATATTCTACATTTTGTTTACTAAAAAGAGAAAATATAAATATATATTTATCAGTTCCAGGGAGTCGAGTTTGAGGTTCAGGTAAAGCATATACTATTGCACAACAAGCCAGGAAAGATGTAAACATTTTAAAATAACACCACAAAAATATAATATAATAATATTTCACCAAAATATATTTAGTGAAAATCCCATCAGTCAAACGGTTACATAATTGCTTGTCAGCATGTAAACTGAAAACGGTTCCTATCTACATGAGCATGTATAGCAGCTCTTATGACAAAAGTTAGCTACACATCCTGATCTGGCATCAAGTCTGAGTTCCCAGACCAAGAGACACAGTGGATCACATTACCAACACAGTTCATCTTCAGCCACTGTTGGTGATGGCAGCCTGCCCAGCATTTTTGTGCCCCGTAACTCCTGAAACACAGACAAGGACTGCTAAAGCAAATATACGTCTAAAAATAACAAGTATGATAACTTCTTTCTAGAAGAAGGTTTAATGCATGTGTATAACAGGTTCAGAATCAGCTGAACCAGCATTTTTTTCTTCCTTCATATCTAGTTGTTTGAATTTTAAGCAACAGTTCAAACTTAAAAATCTAGAATAAAGTGCCGCTATGAGAAAACATTAGCTCAGATAACTTCAGGCACACAAGAGAAATCAGTTTCTTGCCAGAAGCTTTATGTATTTCACTTTTTCCACATATTTTCAAGAGAAAAACAGTTTTTGGAAAAAAATGCAGAAAAATGCCTCGTTGAACGAGGAAGTGCGTCAGTGCATTGGACAAGATAAGATGATCTTGTTTGTAAGAGGGTCCATACAGTAAGCTTCAAACTCTAACACTACTGCCTTGGCTCACACTGCACGTATTACACATCATCAAACTGCGAGCTCATGTAGCTACCCAGGCAGTGACTGTACCAGTTATAGTCACCCTTTTTACTAGGAGCTCCCTGTGCCTCACTACCTCTTTTTTCGTCTTCAAGGAGCGATTTCAGACCCCTCCATCTTTTTCCAGGCTCATCCAATCAGTTTTCCTTCTTTTCTGTAGACATTAATCCTGAAAATTTATTCATTCCTACTGCCTGCTACATAGCCTTTGCTAATTTTTTTTTCCTCCTGTCTTTAGGCTTCAGAATTATGCACAGAAATCTATCTGCAAAGCAGTAAATGAGCATGCGTTTCAGGGATTAGCACCACAGCCTCTGGTGACAGAGGCAGAAGGAAATGGCTCTTTTCCTTGCCGCTTTGTATTTTCCAGCAACAGACTTGCTGCATCTCCTCAAAAACGGCAGGGAGCTGAACCTGCAGCTTTCTCAACTATTGCCTTAGGGGAATCAGTAAAACCTTACAGAGAGGCAAGAGATGTATCTGAAAGGCTTTAACAGATTAACTGAATAGATGGAAAGGAATTGCTGAGTAACTAGCACAGCGCAAGGAGGGGAAGCAGGGGGAAGAGTTTATTGGCCTAAAAGGGGCACTACAACAGATGTTAAGCTCAGCAGTGAGGTTTGCTTGATGTAGAGGAGAAGTGGCATTCTGACCCATTACCTCAAGTACATCCACTATTGCAAAGAGATGCAGGCCTTGAGAGTATTCTTTCAAATCAACCAGGTCAGAGTCTTCAGACTAAGTTAGGCATCTTTCATGACCTAGAGAACAAAAACATTGTGTGCAAGACAACAAAAAGATAAAGCCACTCCCCCATACATAAAATGCAAGGAAGATAACAAGAGGGTTTTACATGGCCTGATAAAATAAACAACGCACTCACCAAAATGCAGGTTATTTTCAATATAATTTTTAGGTCTTGTTTGCTCACACCAGAAGTTTACAGTCCTTTGCTGACAGGATGCTAAAATAATGAAGACTGAATCCATTTTCCCTGTGGGGAATAACACACATTATTTTGAAATACGATCAAAACATACATACATTGATGTACACTATTTGATACCATGCTATATCAGAACTTTGGCAAATGGGCAAACTGATAGTATAGGCCGAAACATATCTATTAAATATCAAACAGAAGGAAAGAGCTTGACAATATTAATATAATGCTTCCCCTTCCTCCCCATTCACAAGTACCCTGGAGCAGTGAGGCTCCTCTGCTACCTTAGGAACCTCCGCTAAGCTGCAGTAGGGTTGTAGCCAACTACTGTTCCATGCCATTGAAACTTCAGGTCTCTAATGAATGAGAGAGTTAATTAAAAGCAGGACAATATTTTTCCAGTGACTTAATATTTGTAATATCATACTATTCAGGACTTCAGAACTGATTCAGTGCAGATTTGTAGTCACACAAAGTGTGTGTCTCCAGGTAAATCAAAGGTAACATCCAATCATCATTCACATAAGTGAGTTGCCATCTCTCCATTAGCATTTTCCATTTTCCTCTTTGAATAGCAAACACCTCTGAAGAAGCAATTGTACTCCTTCACATCTAGTTATCGTGCCCTAAGCCACACAGCATTACTCTTAATTAAGTATCCAGCATCCTGTGGTGCAAAGACAGATTTGATTTCTAGTGTCTGATAAAGTAGTCAAATATCAAGTCTCAAGAGCAGTTAAGGCTCCTGTCCTTGCAAAGCCACATATTACTAGCATAACTCTAAGAGCTTAAGCACTCTTGCTGATTTTCAGAAGGTCTCACACCAGAGTCTCTTCTGGTCCTCAGTAGTTTAAGCGTACTCAATATGATCGGATCACTGTGGTAAGGCCTGGACCTCAGGTGAATCTCAGGCTCTCACAGTAGCTCTACTCAGGGAAGAATAACATCATTGCACTTAAATATGTGGGACGTGAGCCTCTGACCTGAATCTGGAATAACCACAGGTTAATACTTCATACTAATACTTCAGGTATTAGAGCCATTAGCTCTGCAAAAGAAATCCATAACTTGAAAGTAACTCTGTGCAGTCAACAAGATTATTTCCTTATGAAATACATCAACACTGACAAATACCTATAGGACCAAGCATATTTTATTCATAAAATTTGTATTTATCTTAATTTATGCACTCGCTGGCAAGAGTTATTTAGTTTGCTAAATTCTATGCTTAGAAAATATAGTCCTATAACATGCAGATCTCCATTAAAATAATAATAATCTATGAGTCTCTCATAACATCAGACAAAACCATTAAGCTGCCAACATCTTTCTAAGTAATCAAGAGGGAAGAATTAGGTCTGATATGTTAAATTATCCTGCAGATACAATAAAAACGTACCTCAAACAAGAGTAGAAAGACATGTTTACTGTTTATATCTATTATGAATTCTAAAGCACTTAAACATGGGTTTAACCACAGATGATAGAGTTTAGGATTCACGATAAACTAATTTCATAAACATCAATATGTTGTGACCTTATTCAAGCTGGGTGAACCTTGGATTGACTCTGCAAGACACAATTACAGCTATATATTTTAGTAAGTGTATAGCATTACTTCAATATCAGCCTTAGTGAAAATAAATGCAGGCTTGAAGAAGCCAAGAGACCTTTTTAAGCTCCAAAAGTATTTTTAACCCCCTTAAAATAGAATATACTTACTTTAAAAGATACTTCATGTTTACACTTACAGTGCAAAAAGCTTCCTTGCTTTCAGCAGAGCACTTAACTTGTACTTGGGAGATTTAGATACCATTCTCAGACTGGATGCTGCTCTCCTAAAGTGGTTTCCTTAATCTCACTTATCTCCCTGCCCTTTATGTTCTCTGTTTGTAGAGCAGGTTTATGATATTTCTCTCCTTTATGAAGTA
This sequence comes from Tinamus guttatus, assembly GCF_000705375.1. The sequence continues at coordinate 23,668 of NW_010581296.1, forward strand.
GAGGAAGAGCTACTAATTGAAAAGTGATACACCAAGAATTCAACACTACTTTCACATAGAAATAAGTATATGTTCTTTTAAAAGTATTTGCCATGCATGCCAGTTTAACTTAATACCAATTTTTATGAAGCACCTTGCTCTGATGCCAGACCAGAATGAAATGATATTTTGGATTGTTTCTTGTGTACGTTGTAAAGTCACAGATAAATAGAGACAAAATAGTTTCTTTGTCAAAAAAGTTGCCAGAAACTCCTTTGAGCTTACATTGCAGCATGGACAACTGCTTCCCGAGACAGATTTTGTATGTACCTAATGGCTTTCAAATGATAATGAGTATGACAAATAATATGAAGGGGGCAGCTTATCACTGTGAATAATGACATTGAAGAAGGTCCTGTCACCATAGTAAGACCTACACATGGTAATAACCACTGAGAACAAGTCTTCAAAGCAATGAACTCTTTCTGACAAGCTCTGCTTCCCATTATCAAAACTGAGGTCCACCTGTATTCAGCAACGATCTTTAAAAAGTCCTTGTAGAGAACAAGTTTAAAAAGTTACTATAAGTACTAAGATTTTCCTGGTAGTACTAATGGCACAGGACAATTACAGGACAAAAAAAAAAGAGTCATATTTGATGATCATGCACCCCAGGCAAGACCCAGCCCACAGTGCTGGGGCCAAGCAGCTGTAGGGCCCATCAGCATTCCAGGCATCAACAGGCAAGGTCCAAGGTCAAAACAGGAAACCCAGACAACGACTCAAGAACAGGACTGGACATCAGCACAGCTAGAGTGTCACCAGGACAGGGGGACAGGCCCAGGCTGAGCTGAAAAAGGGTCCTCGGCCACATGGAAGGAAGCCCCAGGTGACATGGTCAGAGCCATTAGTGTCATCAGGGCTTTGACATATACATGAAAAACAATAAAATCCAGAAAAGTTTATCATTTAATAAAAAGCTTACAGCAGTCACAAGAGGAAAAAAAAGCATACACACAAAACACTATCAAGCCTACAAATGCCCCAAGTACATGACTTAAATCATAAAGTTTCTTACCATCAGATCCATGATTAAGCCTATTACTAATTTGACCCCAATATAATTGACTGCCGATAAGTTTAAGCTGGTCCTAGACAGCAGGGAGATGCAGTTGTCCATGGACAAATTTAAAACAACTCCAGACATACTTTAACACAGATATTTTTTTTCTTTCAGACTATTTAAGAATCCTTATCCATGTTATGACACATTCAATAACCACCAAAAGAAGTTAAAAATGAATGCTAAAAAGACAGTAAATTAAACAGTGACTAGAATAGTGCAGAAACTTGTTTCAAAATATGTCACCTTACGAGAAGGAAAGGGGATGTTTGATTTTAAACCTTGTCCAGAGAATTAATTTTAAGTGTGTATTTTAAAAGGGCATGTTTGAGAACATTTACAGCTAGAGTAAAAAAGTGAAATACGTTGTTTCTCTAAGTTTGCATTTTGACTGCTCTCATTTTCTTAAGAGGACTCCTGTTGGCAGACAATCAGTTTCTGATTTGTATATAAAGTAATCAAAACTAATATTTGCACCTAGTTTCAATTCAAATACAGCCTCAGTTTTCAAAGGTATTATTACTCAGTAATATTAATATAATTCAAGAATACCAACGTAACTCCACAAATAAGGCCCCAGCCCTCTACCTACCATTGGGCATATTACAATCCTCTTAAAGGTGAAACACTAGGAAAGCTGAGACTTAATAAGAGCTCCCACATTAAATAATTCAGTTCCACATATATGCACATACATAGATGCTACTCAAGTTAAAAATTATCAAGTAACCTCAGCATTAGCTAGATGCAAAATGTTTTTCATTCTCAAGATCAACCACACAATATAAACAACGTAAATACATACTGCCAGACTCACCATAATTCCATGAGAATTACAAGAAAAACTGAGGGTGAGGCCTGGCCTATTTTTCACCTTATTGCCAATTTCTTATTGCCACTGCTCATGTTTTCAGTGAAAGAAAACTACAGGCATTCTTACTGCAGTAAAAGCAAGAATGTCAGACATTCACTGACATCTAATGATAATCTTCACTGACAGTATTTGAGAGGTCAGAGAAGTAGAGAACAGCAAAAGCATCCAGAGACTCTCAACAAGTCACACACTTGCATTGACTGCAGGGAGAGGACAAGTTACCCTGCCCTTCTCTATCCAGTCCATGAAGATGATTGACTTGACTGATGGTTTGCCTCCTTTCTTCACCACTAGCAGTTTATTCTACGAGGATCCACATTAAAACTCTAAAGGAGCTATTCAGCAATTAACACGGTGAGAATGGCAGTAATCAGCCTACAACAGGGTTATGTAACAAACTATTTGCCTAAAGGGATGCACTGTAATTGCAATTGTTAATGCAAAGCTTTGGAAAGTCTTGAAAGCCTTCCAAATCCTTCACAAGACTGTGATTGCCAGCAGTTCCTGGCAAGAAATTTCCACAACATGATACAACACCTGAGCTGGCCTATTAAACTATGACAAGGAACAAGCATGAAATGTATTAGCTCCCAACACATTAGCTTTGAAGTATTATCAAGAGACTCCCCTTGTCTTTAAGTAACCTCATTCAAACCTGAGGTCCTGTGACCTCTCTTTTCACCCACATCAGCACTAGGCAATTTAGCCACTGAGAAGCATTTCATCCTCAAGTCTTCATTAAGAAGTATCAAAGTTTGAATAAAGTTTTTTGTTGTTGATTTTCTTTTAATAGCCTTCTAAAACAAGCCCCACAGGAATCCTTGGAACTATTTTATTAGCACAAACGAATCCATACTAAAAAGCTACTTTTATCCAGAAGTTTCTAAAACTAGAACAGTGACAAGAAACTAACTTTCCTGTATCGCGTGCAACTCAAAGATTTCAAAAATAGAAAAGGTAGTTTTAAGCTGATTTGAAAAGGAATATAAATCATACTCATAATGGGAGGAAAAGGGTTATATTTCCTAAAGTCAGCTTTATTGATTAGACTTCTAAGTATATCATAAAGCTAAAAGCTATATTTACTAACTGCTATACATTTGCTGACTCTGCAGGTCACTTTAGACAGCATGGATTATATTTTCACCTTACAGGGGCCCATTTTCCAAGGGCACTGAAACTATTTCTGTTGAACTTCAGTATTGTATCTGCACATGCTAAATCCTGGATATTACACTATTGACTTACAAAAGAATTTTTTTTTCAGCTTGACTACATTCTGTTCACTGAAATTCATATGCTTTGCTTCAGTGCCCTTATTGAGGCTCTTCAGCCAGTGAAAAGTTTTAGATGAGTTTTAGAAAGCGTCCACTTAGATTATCAAATACAAGTTCTCTCAAAGGGCATTTTGATCAGTACTTGTTGCTCCCGTTGTAGCACACGCACACAAGAGCGGAGCCTTTCACAAGGTCCCTTCCACACCCAACTCTCAACAGCACAAATTTGGTAACCGAAAATCATCTCCCAGAATCACAGAATGGCTGAGGTTGGAAGGGACCTCTAGTTATTGTCTAGTCCAACTCCTTTGCTCCAGCAGGGACACCTATAGAGCATATGGCACAGGGTGGCATCCAGGCGGGTTTTGAAGATCTCCAGAGAAGGAGACTCCACAACCTCTCTGGGCAGCCTGTTCCAGTGCTCTGTCACCCTCACACTAAAGAGGTTCTTCCTCACATGGAGATGAAATTCCCTGTGTTTGAACTTGCCCTTGTCCCATTACCCCTTGGCCTATCGTCAGCCACCATGGAGAAGAGTTTGGCCTCCCTTCTCCCTACCTTTGCCCCTCAGGTACTTAAACATATTGATCAGATCTCCTCTCAGTCTTCTCTTCTCTCTCCCTTAGAAACTGCCAACTATTAGGCTCCACAGAAGTCTTTAAAGAACACACAAGCTCAGGTGCTGACATCACTAACTCAACTTAGAAAGCTTATAGAAAAACAAACATCAGCAAGCCCCCAAGAAACTAGCTTTACTCATCGAAGAAAATCACTAATGATCCACATGAAGCCCACAGGAGTGGGATAAAGAGAGTTTTGCTGCAAATGTTGCTCCTTAAAGTATAATTATATTATTATATACAAATGCTACATAATTATATAATCACTATATAATTATATATAACTCTTTTATATATAATATTCCTATATATAAATCTTAATATATTTATTTATAAATATATATTGTATATATATAAAACCCTTACCTTGGGAACTCACATCATCAGTGTTAACACACTGTAGATTTGAAGACAAACAGAGCAAAAGCACAACAAACTTGAACTCAATACCTAAATATCCTTCTGCCCACAGCTTTCAAAGGATGCATGCTCAGAAAGGTCCATCTGATCAGACCATATTCATAACCCAAGCCATGTAGCTCCTTGCAGTTAAATTCAATTTAAATTAGATCATCTCCAGGTGTGAGAGCCCTGATGACAATCACAGGCTACAATTACCCTGACCAATGTCAGCTGGCCTATTTGTCCAGGCACCACATGGCCCAGACCTTCTGCTTAGTCCAGGTCCAGCACCCCTGAGCAGTACTGTAGATAAATTTATCTTAAGTGCTATCAGCTGGGTGTACTTTGGATCTGACTTTGCATCAGCCAAGTAGCCTGATACTTTCAGTTGGATGCCCTGAACTTGCTTCATCTCCTCACCTTGTTGTGGGCTGTTAATGAATGTTGTTATCAGCACCTACCTCTGCTCATGCTGTTTAGGCCCTGAGGGGGCTGCCTCCTGGTCTGTGAGGTCCCTGCTGTGCTGGGGTTGCCAACAGCTCCTGCCTCCTTCCCTCTATATGTTCAATTTGTGTATTGCCAGGGTGGAGAACCAGCTGCTTTTTTAGGAAAGCTGTTGCAGGATGAACTGACATAACTTAAGAAAAAACCAGACTTACATTCTAACCACTAAAACTCAATTGTTTTAATCAACTAAACTGAAGGATCATTATTAATGTCACTGTTCTGTGTGAGTGCTTATAGACAGATCAAATCAATCCTAATGTTCTCTTCAGTGAACTATGCAGAATAACTTTTTAAGTCCTTTTACTCTAATAATTCTGCCTAGACCTTCATGAGATGAGCTGTTTTGAAGTTCAGAAATAAAATAATATGTTCTTCCCTGCAGGAGGAGGAGAATTACAAACTTTGCCATGCAGAAAGATTCAACAAAGTTGTGCTGAGGTTTTCCTCCATTATCAGCTGCATTCCAGTGGGCTGGTAAAATCATCCATGAGCAGGTACCATACGGATATTTCTTCTCAGCTCCAGAATTGGATGTAAATTATTAGACAGAAGCTGTATATGGAATTAGAAGCATGAAATTTGTTCCAGTCACATGATCTGGAGAGCACTACACATTCCTTACCATTTTCCTCTGCCTTGGTCATGGTTGCACCTGAATCCACTCTATGCAGAAGTATCCCAAGGCCCAAGATGTTTTGTATCACTGGTCAGTGCATTAATATACTGACAGAGTGCAGGAATCCAGCTATTTTGCCTGAAGCGATGTTGGTTACAAAGACTGCTCTGCTTCAGAAAATTCTTGACACACCAATTTACTATCTCATTATGTTCCTGCTCTCTTTAGAGATAATATAGTCATATTAAATGCTCATTAATGTTAAAATTGAAAAAAAAGGAGTTAAGCCCTCGTCCTACATTTCTCTCTGTTTCTTAAATAGCTTGGGCCCTAAACAGTTTAATTTTTATCTCACGTCCTTGTCAAAAAAATCATCTTTGGTTGAGCGGTAAGGAGAACTGAACAATGTTTCTCATAAAGGTTATTAAACAGATGGGTTTGCACTTGGAAGATAAATCACAAAAGTGCTTACCCTATGAAAAGTACCTTTTTTGAGAAAGAGGAGAGACAAGTGGAAAGTGGAGGGGAGGGCAGGAGGAATTATAGCATTGGGAAATAATTAGTGGTCCTACATGAGCCCACTGGTCCAAAGTAACTGACACTAAATCTGATCACAAACTTGGTTTCTATGCAACTCTCATATGGAGGTTGTTCATTTTATTTGTCCCTAGCCAATCACACACAACATATACATTTTTGTTGCCACAAGATGTTGACAATAGACATCACAACTCTAGGCAGAACCTACCAGAAATCAATTTCAGATTAAAAGACAGAGCTGAGGAAAACTGCATAAATTACTCTTAAACATTCTGCTTCTATATGAACAAGTAACCCCTTTCCCCATTCTTTAATTGTACTGCCTGGGGACTCACTGACTTAGTCACATTCTGAGGGATTTTGTCATCCCACACGTAGAAACGCAGGAAGTACCCTTCTCCCTGGACAGAATATATGCCTGCTTAATATATTGATTTTTTTTCTGTAAAAATCAAGGTATGACTTACAATTTGAATAATTCATTCACAGTATAAATCATCCTAACTTTTGTCTTGGAGCACAATTCTCTGTGACTGAAGGAAACAGTCATGACCAGTCACACGGTCTTGCAGCTTTATGCTGTTGGCCATAAGATATTTGGTGATTTTGTCCTAAGCTCTCTGGTCCCTGTATGCTTACGTCATCCTCAAATATTAAGGATCTTATAATTATTAACAAAAATATCTGGGGGAAAAGAGTGTAATAGCACCATTAAGCAACTAGAAACATTTGAAAGCAAATTTTTAAGCCAATCTAATGATCTTTTGGTACTTACTGCAACTACATAATACTTACAGTTGATGAGGCTAACTGGATCACCCTGTCTTTTGTCAGCTTCTTCAGCTTATTTCCAACATAGTGATCAAACTTTCCTATTACATATACCGAACAGTAGTATATATAGGTCCCACTTTATGTTTATCACATTGCAAGCCTTAAAATCTTTGGTTCAGTAGAGCATATATATATTTTTAACTCTGTAGGCCTTAAAATTAACAAGATGTATACTGTGTTTTGAAAATAAAGAATGATGGAGGAATGGTAAAGGACAAAAAAAAGTTTGAATAATATTTAACTGCTTTAAACAGCACTGGATTAATAATTTTGAAAAAAGAAATCTATAGAAAATACCTCTCAAGTTTTACATACAACAGGAGATTTTACGAGTACTCACGAGGCTGAAATATTATGTTTTTCTCAGAAAATTAATCTTTTGCCTACCAAATGACTACCTTCCTAATCAATTAGACATACAATGGGTTTTTCATAAGATCTAAATTTGGGCAAACATAACTGCCTCTCCAAGCAGCACTCAAACACAAAAAGAACTTAGTAAACATGCAGGCTAGAGCAGTTTAATGTCCCCAAGTCTTAATTCTGCAGGAAAGAAGCTTAAATCCTCAATCAGCTAATCAACAGCACACTTGCCGCTATCAAGTGACACAGTTGTGGAGTTAAGCTCTTCTGGCATTAGCTCATGAGAGCTTGGGGAAGGGGAAAAAGAGGAGGAGGAAAGGATGAAAAAAGGTCCCTCTGGGCTAAACAGGAGAAGCATCTGCCAAAGCAATAACAGCTTGTAATTGTAACAACAATTGTGGCTTGAGTTTAGCAGTTGGGGAGCCTGTAGTTAATCAGCTCACCCTTACCAGTAAGCGTCTTCGCAGCAGCAGAAGTTACGAGCTGAGGAAACAGGCACTCGAGGGCAAAATCCTTGCAGAGGTATCACACCAAGAGGCTTCCAGAATTACTCAAGATTACCTTTAGACAGGGGTAACCCAGAATCAGTGCAGCCTAAGATGAGGAAAGACACGGCCCCATCGCCAAGGACGGACACACGGATGATTTCACTAGAGCTCAAGTTCGCAGGTGGCTGTAGTGTTACCAAGGAAGGATTGGTGGACAGACCATTTTATTCACAGAAAAAGTGTTTTAAGTATTTTCAGTCACAATACTACATTTTATGGTAGATCACAGATACAAATAAACCAGGCAGGGAGACTAGAAAACAAGTAATCTATTTGGCACAGGCTTTCACTGTTGTGACCCTGAGGACCAGCAAGGATTTCCCACAGTATGTTGCTGACAGTTTTTTTTTTCTGCAGCATATTGCCCTGGCTCAATAGCACAAGGTCAGGCTGAATGCCTCTGTTGCCTTTCTCCTTCTTCAAGGGAGCAATTGCTTAGAAAAATAACCCTTTACTTGACAAGTTTGAAACACCACCAACAACAACAAAAAAATCATTGTGCTTAGGAATCAAATAGCAGAAGACTAATCATCACAGAAGCACTGATCAGTCCAGAGCAAACTAAATGATAGCTGACTGGTGATAGCCTAGAACAACAGTCACCCTTTTGTAAAAAGAGTAATACTCTCATGTCACTAGGTGATCAGCAATTGATTCCTACTCGTGAAAGGCAAAGCAGGATGATTAAAAGTAACTGTGAAAACTTCATACACATGCCTTTACATGCAATACCACCAAACTGTGCTGAACAACATCCACAGAGAGTGTGATGGAAGAATGTGGCTTGGATATTTTAAAGCTGTTGCAAAATACGGCTGTCTTTGTACATTCACTGCATGAGCATTTTAAAGTAGATGCTTTAATGTATACAGTAAAGAGGGGATGCTGTATGGGAAGTACTGACAGACCAAGGAAAGAACATCACATTATGTTAGAGTAGTCCCTATAGACATCGCAGTCCCCTTCGGACACATTCAGAAAGCACAACACATTTTTTTTTAATTAAAATCAATCCATGGGAGAGAGGAGGTGTGGCAAGGGGCCCTCCCTCGTGCTCCAGCCCCCCGTGCTTCACCAGAGGACCCGAACAGCAAGCGTTGGGTCTCTGCAGCGCGAGCAGTCAGGGCTCTGCAAAATGCCCCAAGTCAGTGGCTCTCAAATCTTCCAGGTTCTCAGAGACAGGCCTTGTGTTGTGATCTCACAAAAGGCCTCAAAAAAGAGGGTACACAACAGCTCTTTTAAAAAATGTACATGTGCTTAACTTACACGCACATAACCCTTGAGGAAAAACAATCAACTGGATGTTATTATAAATATCCTGTTATTATAAATATTCTGTGCATACCAATGCGCTGTTATTATTGCCTGCAGGCCGGAGGTCACCTCCCACAGCAATGCCCCTTGCAGCAGCTCCAGCTCACCATGCTCAGCCTGTCCCCTCCAAGCTTGCGGAGCACCGCCACGGTTCAGGTGATATTTCTGAAGAATGCTGTCCTCGCTACAAGGGCAGCTGCTCAGTTGCGGCACCGGGGCCCTGAGTGAAGCCAGGGTCATTGTCACCATGTCAGGCCACGTCAGGGGAGGTCCTAGCACGTGGGGGCAGCCTGCCTGGCCTGCAGGGCCCAGCTCTCCTCACGCGCAGCTCCTGAAATTGCTGTGAGAACCCAGAGCAAGAAAGCTCTTTGCCCTCACCCTAGGAACACTGCATGAGTCACTGGGTCTCCCCCCAGCTTCATACTGCAGACCCAGCCACACGGACGCAGGGAGGTGACCTGCAGGTGTGACCAAGCCGTGGTCCCACAGATGTTTTCATGAGGAATCTTCACTTTAAAAAATCTCCAGAGGTAGGGTATTTTTTTTTAAGGGGACTCTTCTCTTTCCTTTTGTCCCTTTAAGGAGGCTCCCCATAGTACCTTTATATCCTGATGTATTTTGCAGGGTGGAAAGTGAAGGTTACTGAAGAAGGCTGCGCTTGAACATCCCTACACATCTGAAAGGCCACCTTGACAGAGCTTTCCTGCTGGTGCTTCCCAGTGTCAATAGTTGAATAGGGACAGCGATACACAAATATTGTAATAGCTAGTGCTTTTCAGCTTTACTTCTCTTCATGTTTTTATATATTAATCACAAACATGCAGCAGAAACTGTTCTGGAGATAAATATTCAGCCACTGCTTTCAAGTTAAATTCCCTCTGAAAGCAAGGGTATAAGAGAATTATGACTAAGATGTATTTTTAATTAGGTAAATACAAGTGCCTATATGAAATATGCTGAACCATATTTTTGTTTTTAATGCCACTGTAATGCTACTATTCCAAAAGGATTTACAAGCTGTTTACAGAAAGCGAAGTACAAGCCCAGAACCTAATCTAGCATTTAGCTTGGTAAAATTTGGAGGAGATTAATGCATGTAATTATAATCCAGTTACAGTCTCAAAAGTTGAATTTGAAAAGCTGAATATAAATCAATATGTTATACTTTAATAGATGTACTTACATTTACATTATTCAAATTAGGGAACCAAGAGTACAGTAATGATGGTAATATAAACACCTCAATTGATATTATTGGTTTACTTACATTAAATATATTTAAAGGTTTATGCTGGATTTATATCTTCTTTTGTTGATTTCTGGACTTCATAGAAAACACATATTGCGGGAAGATAAGATCAGTAGGCAGTGTTGGAATATAATCTCTTCTTGATGTGAGAAGAAAAACGAATTTAGGAAGCTGGGCAAAAAGCACATCTATCACAAATCCTCTGCTAACATGTTTTCAATTATTTGCTCTCTGAGGAATTACAAGGTCCTAATTATGAGAATGAATGACAAACCTGAGCAAAATCCCAACAGGAGCACCAGCTCAGTCTGTTTCTAAGGAATGCTGACACTTGCACTCAGGGAATAGCAGATGCTCAGCACAGCTCAGGACTGGGACTTCAGTGAACAAGTGGATTTCAGATTTGTTTTCCTAGCATTTATCTAGATAAAATTTATCAGGCTGTGGAGTTGTTTGCTTGGTTTACACAAAAATACCTCTGTGAATTCCTTGTCTCAGACTCTCATCTATCCTTCATTTGGAAATAATGCAAAGGCCTCTCCTAGTCACTTTTGGATGGGTTTATGGACAAGTAAGTCATGTTCAAGTGAATCTCTGGCTATACAAATTGACTTTGAAGGATCCCAGGCCAGCAAAATAAAGCAGAGAAACCTTACAGCAATTAAGGATGTGTTTTCCCCACCTAGGCTGTACCAATCACAGATTAGAAGCTGTAAGCAGCCTGGCCCATTTCTTACAGCTGCACCATTTCCAGGCCACACTGGTATACGCCATATAAGTACTAGATTCAACATATTCACAGCTGAATTTACCAAATGTGAACTGGCAGCCACTGTAAGGGTCAAGTTGCTGGTATAATTCTCTGCTACACAAATGGATAATTTTGAAACACATTCCCCACCCCAACACAACCATATCAAACTAAAAAATAGGCTCATTATAATCCCGAGACTTACAAGAAATGCTTGCTGGCATCTTGCCTTCTCAGGTCTAATAAAAAGTAAATATCGTCTCTAAATCAATCTACCCTAAATCGATGATCATCAGTTCCAGTTATCCAGTTCTCCTCTTCTGCATTATTGGACTGTCTTATAGAAATAGTTTATACTTATTTGTAAGCAACCCATGTCCTTGTTAGAATTTCTAGCTCGTTCCTCTCTCTCCCCCTCACCTCCTCCCACTTTTTTATTTTAGATCTGCAGATGTTTTCACAGGCAGGGAAAATTTTACTCCATTCTTCCTCTACACGACCTTCCACAATTCCAGCTTATCAGATGATGTGCACACATACATACAAAAAGAAAGAATGCAAATGCAGATCTTGTTTTTAATACTAATCAAAGTCACAAGAATAATTCTGCAAGTTTTATACCCTGGCATGGAAAAGAGTTTCAGAATTTTAAAACAACTTTAAGCTCTCCCTGACAGTGCTACTATGAGGCACTAGCATAATGCACCCAGGTTATCATCCTCACTTAGCAGCCACTGACACTCGTTCGGATTGTTGATGTCAGGAAAGGAGAAAGGAATCGTTAACTCCTCATTGAGCAAAACTTCCCATAAACCAAAACACATCCTTGCTGATATAAAAGAAACCAGTTTAATTAAACTTGACACAATGAGACAGAGGAGAAGTTCTGTGACTTAATGGCAGACCCTAGCCTAATTTAACTTTAAAGGTGAAGCAGAATTTTCTTGAGACTGAATAGAAAACTACAGGTTTTTGACCAAAATTGTACAATGTCAGCTATTGTCAATTGATTCCATGTAATGTTAAGAAAAGAGAGGAGAGGAAGAGGGAGAGGGAGAGAGGGAGGGGAGAGGAGAGGGAGAGGGAGGGGAGAGGAGAGAGGTTTCGGAAGAAAAATTAAGGAAGAGTTGAGACTCCTAGAATTAAAGAAGAGGGAGGAGACAATGAGAAATAAGGCTGAAAAGCAAATAGGCCAAGGATAGTAGCAGTGGCAATGGAGTGATATAACACGCACCCCCTTACTAGCAATAGTTTACCTCTAAAGCAGGATCCTTTCTGCCCACCTAAACAAGAACCTAGATTACTTTGTCACCCAAGTAAGATAGTAGGAAAAAGGCAAACAGGCCTCCTTTCTCCTGCCTCAGCTAAATCAAAAAAATTCTCTGGACCCAGAGACCTCAACTGTAATAATTTATTTCAATTAACATCACTTTGTTTTTGTCAGCCACTCACTAGAGACACAATCTCTCCAGCAGCAAGCAGAAAAGTGTCACCTCCTGTGTCCCCCTCCAGCTACACGGAAAAGCTGCTCACCGCACAGGAGTGCAGGGATGACTGCAGAGCGCCCGAGCAGAGGCGGGGGGCAAAAAACAAATCAAACAAAATCAAAACAACAACAAAAACATTTATTTGCTCCTGCTTTTTTCTCTAGTTTGTCCATTGTCCAGTTATTTAGAATCAAAAAACAGTACAACTTCATTGTCTGTCATTAAGCCAGCTTTGCCCCTACTGCAAGGAAGATTCTAATTAATTATTGTTATTATTATAAATTACAAGATATAATAAATTAATAATTATCTAGATAAAAGTATTCCGGATCCAAAACATTTGGCAGAGGTAAGGGCCTGCTCACACAGAAAGCGGTTATAGCTCAATCCAGAAAAACTACTTCCAAACCACTGAGACTACAGACATTCCTTCTGGAAAAAGAAGGCCATGCACAAAATTATTTAGGAACTGAACCTGAACACTGAATTCAACCTCCCGATTCCTCTGAATTAGCTCCCTAGCACAGACATGGCCATGCAGTTAAACCACAACATGAAAAAAAAATAGGCAGGAACAATTGGCAACGTTTTTGTGGAAGAAGTAACAAATGAGTTTTTATTTAAACTAGCATGATTGTAACCATGCATAACTCCCATAATATGCATTTAATTAACTAAAACAATCAGCCGGCACTTTTTCTGTCCCCTTTCTGGAAGGCTGGGTCACTATTTGCTCGTATCTAACAAGCAACTTCATACACTCCATTAGGTTTTGTGTCCCTGGAGCCAAGTTCTATTTTAGATCCCACAAATTTTATTCAGTCACCTTCAAAGGACAGAGAGAAAGGCTGACCATTCCTATAGCTTAGCACAACATCTGCTGCAGAAAAACACCAGAACCTTTCAGTTTACAAATTTCCACAAGTCTAGTTCTCTAGGCAGCTACCATTTTCTCTAGGATCACATCACTTGCACTCCAGCAAAATACTTCTCCCAAGTACCAAGTCTACAGTTTGAGCTCCAAGTGGGAGAGCTGAGAAGATATCATTTTGATTTATAGCAGGAATCAGAACTGGGCCTTTGCTAAAGGCACTCCTTCCCCAGATAGGTCACACAGAGGAAACCAGCAAAAGGGACCTTTCTTGTTCTGAGACGTTGGACCTACCAAAATGAGAACTGAAGAAATGCAATTGCTTTCTGTAAGCATAATGGGAGAGAAATTCTAGAAAGGGCAGTTGTGTGTTTAAGCTCAAAGCCAATGGTGTCACACGAACAAGGAGGCATAAACTAGAAAAAAAACAAAAAACAAAAATTGGGGGTTTTAGACATTAGAAGTAAGTAAGTCAGAAGGCAGCTTTTTAGCCAGTCTGGCCGTTAACCTCCTGAGGGGAGCAGAGGGCGCAGAGGATGTGAAGAAAAAGACTAAACAAAATTCGCATACTTTCTACGTTTAACTTATTATCTGATGAAGCAAGGTTGTTTTTTACAACACTACAAAATCGAAATCATCACATATTCTGCATGATATCATCTTAATTTCACCATATTTATCTCTTTTTCTCTCATATTTTTACAAAAAGTATTTATAGAGCTACACAACTTAGTAAGTCAGTAAGAGTTTTGGTAGGAAAAAAAAATCTGCAAAAGTCCTGTTAAATTTTCCTAAGATGGAGCTTGGAAAATAATCAATAGGTACCACCATTGCATCTAAAAAGGTTAAAGGAATAACAGGTAGAAAGAGGTTAACTTTTTGTGCCTCACTATCTGAAATTAAGAATTGCAAAAATAAAGTGCCCTTAGCTTCTGATATCACTGGAGTGATGTGATCTTATCTGATAGCTCTGTCAAAGTGGATTTCTGATATATTGAACCACTAAAAACTATATTAAAATAGTCTGACTCATAGGAGCCAAGAAATTCGAGGTTAAGGCTAAAATTTGTCTTTGGCTCTCCCTGTTCTGCACCGATAGGGCAATGAGTGCCTTATGCTAGATTACCCCCTATTGGAAGATTTATTCGATCCACAGCTGTAATTTCAACCTTAACTCAAAACTGCCTTGCTTCTGTGGGATTAATCCACCCCTAACCTTTATCTGAGTGCAGTTATATAATTTAATGGTCCCAGAGCTAAGACTAAGCACATTTCAGAAGCAAGTTTTTATGGTTACACTAATGAACAAGAACAGGATCTCATAGTGGAAGCACTAAAGGACCTAAAATTAGTGTTTATATTACTGTAATGTAAAGGATTACTGAATGTTGCTCCAGTCAAAAGAACTGCATATTTAATAAAATACTGTTTGCAAGGTTAGACAAAAGTGATTTGGAGATTAAGTAATTAAAAAAAGAACCTTGGGAAAAAAAAAGAAAAAGAAAAAAGAAATAATTTGCTTCTTTTTTGTTGTTTCTTGCAGTTTGCAGAAGATTTTTTTTCGTCTTTGTTTTTTAGAAGTTTGCAAGTGCTAGACATGTCAAGTCCTTGGTTTGTGCTACAACTCCTTAGGAAAATTTTCCAATCCATTTCACAAACACAGACTAAACAAGTGTTAAGGAAAGATTATCATCATCATTTTTAATAGCTTGAGTAGAAGACTATCATCTTCAAACTGCATCGTTTTAGAAGTCACAATCCTATTGTGTTTATGCTTAGAATATTTGAGGGTAGAGAGGTCCCAAAGTTTTTTACTAATATTAAATTAGATATTTAAAAATACAAAGTAAAGATTAAATTAAAATAAGAAATAGCAAGTCATCGTCATATTATTGCTACCATCTTGCATAAGCAACCTTTTCTACTTGTTTTTCAAACTTGTAGATGTCAAGAATGTGATATGTTCTGTTCTATACACAGAAAAATAAAATAGCCCAGGCAACAAAATCCAGATTCTATTTCCTTAAAATCCAGGAAGAAGAGTCCCAAAAGAGGGGTGAGTCAATATCTGAAACAAACTAGAGGAAAAGGAAACTAGTGGAAAAGGAAACTAGTGATGCCACCGCTAGAGATACCAGAAGCGAGTGGCCACAGTTGGTAACGAGCGCGTTTCCTCCCGCGGGAGCCGAGCAGAGCCCCAGTGCTGCTGGCTAAGCTAATAAACACCCCGTGCTTTGCAGCACGGCCCCGTCGAGTCCGAAGGCTCGCGTGCTGTTCAGGCAGCTCCGCCACCAGGCACTTCCCGTTGCTCCCACATTCACTCTGTAAAACCTGCAGAGTTGATTCCCTGCAGACAGTTGTTCTAAGGAGCTGCTCACTGCAGGGCTGCTGACAGGGCTCTGCTAAGACAGCAGCAGGTCACAGACGCAGCTCGTTGAGGACTTCCCTTCAGAAGGGTGTCTCTCTGCAGCTACAAATGGGATACTCATTCCCACTCCCTCCCTCGAGCTACTCTCTGCTTTGTTGTACAGGCAAATAAACCCAATCTGCACTGGAGTGCTGACAGAGCAATGTAAAACATATTATGCTGTGTGCATATTATGTCCCTTTACTATCACTCTCTCACATACACTAAAGCACCAAATTGCACATCAGAACAGAAGTGGAGGCAGAGGACATATCTTTTTTAAATAGAGATCTAAGCAACATCTGCAGGCTTCTACCAACAACTGTTCCCTCGAGCTACTCTCTGCTTTGTCGTACAGGCAAATAAACCCAACCTGCACTGGAGTGCTGACAGAGCAACGTAAAACATATTATGCTGTGTGCATATTATGTCCCTTTACTATCACTCTCTCACATACACTAAAGCACCAAATTGCACATCAGAACAGAAGTGGAGGCAGAGGACATATCTTTTTTAAATAGAGATCTAAGCAACATCTGCAGGCTTCTACCAACAACTGTTTGCAAATTGCTGTGAAGAAAACTGGACTACAACTTTCCAAGGATACTCTGTAATCTGCTGTGGCTGTTGTATTTTGTAAAAGTTCCAGAAATAAATATGCTATCTAATGCAAGCAGGTTCCTGTCAATTATCCTCCCATTTATTGCCCTGGAGCTAAATTTAATGTAGTTCTAGTTACTTACCTGATCTTTTGCAAATAACAGTATGACTCTTCATATTAAGTTAATGACATCTCCTTTTAAAAAATATCCATGTCAGGAAGCCATGATGCATAAGCAATACAAATTTGGATGTGGTAGATAGTTTACATTAGAAAAGACTCAAACTGACGACAGCTCTAAACACAAATACAGAGAAATGTTCCTGACTTGCATTAGAATCAAACATTCTTTACTTTTAACTAAAACCTGTGCTCATATTGAATATTAATGTTCATGGCTAGAAGTGGCAGACCTGAGACTGTCACTATTTCTCTTCAGGCTGCTCATACCAGCTTTATTAGCAATTTATCATCAACGTAAAGGCAGAATTCAATTCCATCTGCAAGCTTCAAAGCACATAAGACTATGCACCTGATTAATTGCAGATGAGCAGAAAATGAAGTTACCATGACAGAAGTTAAAATTTTCTGTAAACTGCGGTAATTTCATGATATTATGCAATTTTGATAATTATCACTTGTAAAGGTAAGGGTTTTAAGTGACTCCTCTAAGGACACATTCACACATACTTGAGAACATGCTACGCTCTTTTATTTCAAATATTAAATTAGAAGCTTATTTTCGGGGGTTCTAAGAATTTCTGCTATACTTCTTTTAATTCCTTTGCACTTTTTGAGCATTAATTTGATATCATCCAATTTATATTTCTTCCAAAATGAAACACAACCTTAACTGTAAGTGTTGGGCTGGGCTACCTGAACTATGCTAAATAGTACTAACAGCCAGAGAAACCAACAAAACAGTCAAGCCAGTCTTCCTCAGCATAGGCAAAACTATAGGTTAAATGTGAAGAATTTTGCTTTATTTACATGTACATACACACACACGTTCAATAATACAGAGGTTATCTAATCACCTTTCTCCTTTACAGCATGAAAATTTAGCCGTAGGAACTTTTTCATGACAAATAACTTTCCTAGCAGGCTCACACTTGTAATAATGCAGAAGACGGTGTCACACCAGACTGCCTAGAGTTCTGTAATGATAGTCACTATTAACATAAAGACACTCTCCTCTCCTTAAGGTTTATTATCGAATCCTGCGTCTAGAGTAGGAACTAGGAAATCATCAGGAAAACTGAAGGGAAAAAATTCACCTTCAAAATAGGCTATCCCTCCATCCATACTTCCTGCTCCCCATTATATTACAGTTAAATACCATGGCTGGCTTTTGCACGTGAAGTATAAGCAAGGAGACAGACACCACAGGCAATGTAACAGGGAAAAAGCAACCACGAAATAACTCAGCCTTGTGGACCACAGTTGAATTTGTGTATAATAAAATGGAAATGTCATATGTGATCGTGGTTTATCTGTGTGTGCACATACATTGATTCGTGAACTTTGCAAAATATTAGTTTGCCCTTTAAACTGAACTAGGAACTAAACCAGCAGTTGTATAAAGGTCACTGAAGTGCAAAGATACTAACCCCTCTAGAGCCTGACCTTATGCAAAAGTAAGACGTAATAAGTCCGAATCAACTGAGTTATTTATAAATAAGTATTTAATACGGCATTTTCCTTTTCAGTAACTACTATTACATTATCAGCCTCAGAATACTCTATGCATACTTTCATGAGATTAATACAAAAGTGAAAACACAATACAGAGAAAGCAGCAAGGAAGCACAAAAATATGACAGAGATGGAACCACGTTACCTTGGTAGCAGGACCACAGAACATATATTATCTCTGCACAGTTCTCACCTCTCTCTTCCTCTCACTTTCCCCCACAAACACTGAACCCTTATTCACACATTAGTTTTCACAATATCCTTCACAAGGAAAGTAGGTATGAAGCAAGGTAGCAGCAGGAGCTGCATGCTAAAGGGCCAGCTCTAAGAGAGAATATCAAAGCAAAGCGTCGCATACGGCCAGTGCGCTTCCAGGGCAGCTTCGGGAGAACAGTATGGACTGCCACAAAAGCTCAGGAGCAAACAGAGATTATTACCAACAGGCATGAATTGATAGGCAGAGCTGTAAAGGCCTTTAGAAGGACAAAAAAGCTCAAGTGTGACATGTTTATCTTCTACTCGCACCCTCCGAACGGCAGAGGAACAAAATGAGCAGTTCAGCAGATGCAGTTGGGAATGCAATGGAAGTGGGCAAAAAGGAGTAGGATGCTGTCACTGAGAGAGCAGACTGGAGTTTATTTATGTTAGATTGGATGAAGCTCTTAAGTCTTATTTTCATTTACAGGGGAGCATGTTCTGTCAAAGATATTCTTCAGTTCAACACTGCCTAATTTACCTGCGTTATAACTCAGTTATAATTACTAGTGATTGGCCATTACCTGCTGCTGTGAGGTACTGGTAAGAAGGTGCACGGATAGCAATTGCTTTGAAATATAAAGTTAATATAATGCTTGCAAGCAACTAAAACATGCAAAGGAAAAAATAAAAGAGCAGAAAACCTTCACCCCATGTGGATATTATCTAAAAATATATATTTAAAAATTGCACAGCAGCCAAAGAGTAAGTACCTCCTACCAATCAAAAAACAACACAATACAAGACAAAGCAGTAATGGAGATATAGGAGGTATGACAGACAGAGAAAACAAGTCAGGTAATGACTGATTTTCAGACTGTGTTATGTTATATTTTCATTTTTCGTCTTTAAAAGAGAAATATCAACTTCAAAACAAAAGTAAAATCACCATATTTCCTGCAATTTGCTGTGTTCTAGTGTCCTCCAATGGATACTTTTGAAAGTACTTGCTCTATAACAGTGTATTAGAATTACAGCTGTGGCTCACTTTATGCTTTTTGTACAATGTTCGTAGCAAGGTATTGAGGAGATGCAATAATACAAGCTCTGAAGGGTTTGTCATCTCTTTTATTGTGTGTAGATAGATATTTAAACAAAAAAAATTATCTCACCTCAAAAAAATGAAGGAAATGTGATCGTTTAAGTGGAGGCAGTACCATCTGAAGACTCATCTAGTTAGATACCGACCTTAGCCACTCATTCATCTCCTTAGTTCACAAAAGTAGAGAGAACAGAAATGCAATGAGAGTGTGGGCAGCACTTAGGAGATGGGTATAGGACAAAGATCCCAAAGTAGAATTTAGCAGCCACTGGTGGAACAGCTGCCAGGGAGCCTTTGGAGCCACAGCTTCTCACCCTTCTTTCCAGATGGTAAATTTGAATAAAAGACTGCTGAAGAAACATGCAGTAGTTTCATAGTGAGAAACCACTGAAGTCAGCACTCATTTACATTGATTTAGTTGATGACTAGTTTAGACTGGTGTCACCCAGAGAACTAGCAAAAAGAGGGATTCTTTTTTTTTTTCGAGGCAGGGGAAGATCTACATGTAAAATCAGCTCTTCTAGTTTATAATTGGGGGGGGAAAAAAAAGATATTCTGAACAGCTTTTTCCATTACAGGGATTTATTCATTTAAGTTTTCTTAAGAGTTAGCATATAGTAAGTTGGTGTAGCAAACTTCTGTCCTTGGGTCAGCTGGAGCTCCTATTAGCCCTGCCTTCCTCTGGGCCTCATCACTGATCCTGACAGACATCAGCCTCTTCTCCCACTTGGAACTGTTGTAGTCCAGCCTGCCCCATTAACTAGTTCAGCCCACACCAAATATGCAGTATGGAAATTTAGAAGGACAATTCACACAGAGCATCTAGTTGCACTGTAAATTCACATCCTAGTTTATTTTGTGACGGACTCCCTGTAAGACAGTTCCTTCGAAATTCAAATCCAGTAAAAGCAAGTCAAACCATGTCACCATCCTAGTAGCTCTCACGCCAAGACTTCATGGTTCTCCTAGCAGAAAACCATCTTCAGCTCCCTTCAGACATCATCCTGCCTGTCCTCAGGCAGGTCCTAATCCGGGAAAGGATGTAGAAAGAGCTTAACCACCCACCACTCTTATATGCTATTGGGAGCAAGTGCTTGACTGACAGCATTTGCTAAAACTAGAAGATCTATGGACTTCAACAGAAGTATACCTATATTCGGAGGTACTATGTCCTGTTATATCTCCCAGCTTCCTCCTAAAGTAAGTAAATTTCTGTATTTCTCTTTCTTACCCAGCCCATCTCTCTACGAATTTTCTTGAGAAAAGAAGTCAGAACATCCCTATTGTACAGTTATGCCTTCGAAGTACCATGTGTGCCTGCGATCTAAGAGACATCTCACAGGTTAACATGAAAACAGAGGATTCATCATTCAAAATGCGTTAAGTCAAAGCTCAGTTGAATACACAGTTATTTTGAAAAGAAGAATCGCTTTAAAGTTCAAGATTACAGTAACAACCCACTTGACTCACTGTTAATAACCATGGCGCTCTCACTACCTGTATTTCACATACTAAGTAATAATGAAGAAATCCATTTACTAATCAAGTCCCCAGATTACTTGTATTTTGATAACTTCCATGTTGCTATTTATATATAAATAGGAGGACTCCTGTTTATAAATTTATATATTTTTGTTTATAAATGTCTTTATAAACATTTATAAATGCCATTAAACATCCTTTAATTCCTTCAAATATCAAGTTTAGTAATATACTTCCAAGTCCCCCTATACAAAGAGATGGTTAAAACATTCTCAAATTTTCTGAAGCACTGCGCTACAATTTAGTTCCTTCAGAAAAGAAATCATCCCATATACTTTCACTAAAAACTCAGGGGGATTGTATGTTATAGCACCTGCCTCTTTTAGAGAAAATGTTTTCTAGCCCCAAACTTTTTAAAAAGTTCTTCAATAGAATTTCCCTCATGTCTTTCATGCATTTGTAATTTTTTAAAATTTATTTAATCAGCAAAACTGATCTCTGAATTTCGATTTTTCTTCCCATATAACCTGCAGGTAAATAGAAAGGAAGTCAGATACACACACTACAAAAAACTTTAGATGCTTTTGAAAGTAGTGGCTGAAGAACTGAATTCCCACTCTCTGAAGTTATTTAAGCAGTTACATTTTCTCATCTTCTCTGCAATATTTAGTATTTTAACAAAATATATACTTTTTAAATATATATATATACATATACAACATACACTATATATATAATACATTAGCAAAGAAGCTAATTCTTTTTTTGGATCCAGTTGTCAGATGAGGTTGCAAGTCAGAAATCCAGTGACCTTGGGCACAGAGTCAGATCTTACATTTACTGAGAATCAGTAGATATCGGCTGAAATGTGTTAGCCCCAGTCCCCTCACTTGCTTTTACAGATTACAGATCCTTGAAATTCCATTTCAAAAGCCTTTTTGTGTAGAGTTTAGGAAGAAACCCTCCCTACTCTCCCCAGGTCTTTTTTCAGCTAGATGTTGCAAAGAAGCAATATATTCCTCTTCCTCCTCTTTGCAAAGATGCAGAAATCTAAGACTCTTCTAAGCACAGCCATGCAAGAACATTACTTGGTCTCTAGGGCTTTTTGCTGACCTTAAAGCTTAACACTAGCACTTTGTGCCTTTGAATTGCTGAGAAGGAGGTCCTACCTGAGCTGAGCAGCTCATCCGGACCAAGATGAGCTTTAATGTTCACTGACTGCTCCAATAGTTTCACAAGCTGCTGTAGTTGTAGCTTTCACAAGATGCTCTGGGCCCTGTGGACGGTTAACAGCAGAGACCAGACGCACCGGTCCCTCGAGTGCAGGAGAGGGTATTAGATCACAGGAATAGCAGACACATAGAAATAGTAATTCGAACAATCTCCTGCTGACGAGCATGTGGGTCTCAATTAAAGGGCAGAAATGAAGAGGACAAGCAGAAACATAAATGACAGCTGCAGAGGAAAAGACAAAAAACATATATACACACTAAGGTCTTGCAATACGACCCAAAGCACTTCAGCATCAAAAAGCAGTCATAGATCTATTTAAATCATGTGCAGAAATGCAGAGAGGTTTTCCAGAAAAAAAATCTTTAAAAAAAGCCTGCCTAGTAGCTCTCTCTCTAAATACATGAGTTTGTTTTTGTTTAAAGGAGGTAAACTGTTCTATATCAATGTTTCCAAACAGACAGTAAACTCTGAATTGCACCTTCAGTTGAGACAGGACATCATCCCAAAATTCTCAACACGCCACAACCTCAGCTAAACTCTATCTCTGTATATATTCAATACAAAGGGCATGCACACATAAATGCAAAGAAATGGTTTTGTGTTGTTTTGTTTCATCACTGCTAAATGAAGAAAAGAAACAAATGCTTTGCTCCATTTTTTTTGAAATTCCCTATGGCTCCATAACAGACACAAGAGTTAGTCTCAAATGTACAGTTCCAGATCAGTAGAATTTTTTGGAAATCCAAAAAATTTCCATCTGGAAAAAAATCAAACTGTCAAAATTGTTTATCACTATTTTAATTCTGTTCCTTCTCAGCAGCAACACACTGCCACTGAAGTCAAGAACAGCAGCATTAAGATAAGTGCCAATTTTTCTGAATGAATTGTCTGCCATAAAATCTTGTCACTGCTAAGAAAGCTGTGTGTCTCAAGATTAAAAAAAGAGAAAACTCTAGAGAGCACTCCTTCCCTCAGTATTTATTCGGTATAGCCTCAAATTATTCTTCATAATAGAACCATACCCAAGTGAGCTATCACTAACTTTATTTCTTACCTATTGCTCCTAGACCCACAAATACATTAAAAAAGAAAGAATAAATTGATTATTCTAAAATTTGTTCCACGACTAGGCATTGCTATTCCAAATGATTGATTTAGGCCATAAAAATTCTAGATTCACCATCTGTCTTCAGAAACTGCCTCTTGTGCCTACATTATTTTAAGCAGATGTATAGGACAAGTAGTTTAACTATGCCTGTTGTCATAAATATGACTAGCTTTTGTAGAAATCTTAATATTACAGTGCAGAGGTCTTTACACAGTTTAAAATTTAAAGTATGAAGAATCTGAGTTATGTAAATGATGCATAAAGACTACAAAAGAGAGGCCGCTTGGGAATCTTTACAATCTTTACAATAATATAGAGATACGAAGTGCTTTGGTAGAAATGTTATCTTCTCTGTTAGTTATCAGAAAGGTTTTGAACCTAGGCTTACAGATCTGCATGCCGTGGTAAGGTAGAGTGCTGTAAACAAGGAGTTGTGTTATGTTTAGACGGCATGAAGAGAGACAGATAAAGAATGCACATCCAGGGCACCATCTATAAACGGACACACATAGTCTGTCCCTTAGCTAATGTGTGTGATGGCAAGTCAAGTTTTTAGGAAAATGAAACATCTCCAGCTCCTGAAAAAACAATTAATGATAAGTTTTCTTTTTTGTGGAAGCCATGCTTTCTTCATTCAGGTCACGGAGTATACTTGATAAACAGAGTGTATTTAAGCTCATAGGATTTGCGTGTATATATATATGTATATATATACACACACACTTTTATACCCATGCAACTTACTTGTAAGGAAAGTTCACTTTTAATCAGAAATTGCTCTGTTGATGAGCAGGACCATTTGTTAAGGATTATCGTGAAACGGAAAATTTAAAAAGCATATAACAGTACTATGTGTGTCTCCTCTGTACATTTGTTCAGGGTGACACCAGTAAAGGTAAATGTAAAAACCCACACCATAACTTACTCTAAAGCATTCAGGAGCATTTTAGAAGTGTGTCAGTAAATGGGGTCAGAAAAAACTGCTGAGGATTTAGAACAAAGTTACAGTTTACAATCTGAGGCCTTATGTGTCTCAAGTATAAAATTACGCCTAGGATAAGTCACCAGTCTTAGAGAATGTACAATATTAGAGTAGAAATTTATGATCCACTTGTTATAAAAGTAGTAGACATAGAAATACTGAGAATTATCTTCCATTGGAAACCTGAAGGTGTGATGTAACATAAAAATACTCTGTGTATTAAAGAAGATTTTGACTCAGGCGAATTTCACACGCAACCGTTTCGCTCTTTGGATTGTGTCTGCAAAACAGTGAGCAATCAAACTGTATAAGATATTGTTGCTCTTCATCTGTCATATTTGGCAAGGAGGCTCATGTTCCCTAGCGTTGTTCATGTCCTGTATGTTTCCTCCTCAGAAGAAAGAGTGCAGTTCACGATATAAGTAGCAACCTTCTGCCCGATATGAGTCGGACTCTTTTCTCCCCAGATCTCTACTCTCCAATGCTGAGAGTAATTTGCTGAGAGCAATTTGCTGAAAGCAAGAATGGTGAGTTCCTGCAGAACTACCACCACGGGACATGCTGCTGTCAGTCACGCCACTTGGCTCGTTGCTTGGCTCAGTTTCTATTTTCATATAATCATCATGCAAAGTGTTTGCTGGATAGATACAGTAAACTTCATGACATGGACAGTCTCCAAGAGCATGATTCTGCACAATGCTGAGCATCTGGGACTCCGTCCCGTAAAGTCTGTGTGTAATTTTGAGAATGAACAGACTGTCATTAACATAACTACTGCTTAAGTACATGGAAAGTCACCTGAAATAGAATCTTTATAGTATGCAGTGTGAGATTTTGGCATATTACAAATAGTCAGTGGGGAAAACAGCTGATACATGATCTTTTTTTTTTTTTTTTGATGCCTCTAATTATATCCAGTAGATTCAGCATCTTGCAGGACTAAACCCAAAGATGCAATATACAGAAAGGACAGAAGAAAGGGATAGAGTTTGACAGAGTATCAAAGGGATACAAAGCTGGATTTCTGGAGTCTGGAACTTTACAAAGATTAAAGCTGACTGTACAAGGTCTTATGAAAATATTTGAAGGACATGGTTATAATATCTATCATACATCATTGTTAACTCCTAATTTTGGCATGCCTCTCAGGCCACACAATATTTTTCTTGAAACGTCTTTTTCTAAAATAAGACTGTCACATATAAGAGTACTGAAGTTAAAAAAAAATAAAAAAAAAAAGCCAAAGGGGGTTCCTC
This sequence comes from Tinamus guttatus, assembly GCF_000705375.1. The sequence goes on from NW_010581296.1 coordinate 49,084, forward strand.
ACAAAGCAGGTGCTTGAGAATGGTTAGAAGGAGGCAAGAAAATGCTGAGGAGTTTCCCATGCTTAACCTTCTTGCTAGATCTGTGAGAATTTACCCCTTTCCTCACTAGACAAAAAACCAAAGTGTTAGGTGGATTCCATCCTGCAAACCATCCCAATAAAGATCAAGCTGGTCTTTAGAGCTAAACTGTTTGGAGGATTACATCCTTCAATGGCACTTCAAAGGGATAGTTGAAAATTAACCACATTCTAGAGAAATGCAAATATTTCCACTCAAAGAAAGGCTGAATGGATTTGAAGTGAAAATGTACAAGTTCAATGAAAAGTCTTTCAGTGGCTAGAAACAGAGTGTATTATTAATGTTTGTAATCCAACACAGTCCTCTGTGTTGGTTTTCATAATGTTTTCTAAGTACATATTAACACTAAAAGGACACAGAGGACAGTACCTTGAAAGGTAGCTTTCCTAAGGCATTTCATTAAAGCAGGATTTAAATCTGAAAACAAAATGAGATTTCATTCACCATCAAAAAGAAAAATTACAGATTTCAAAGTTAGTTTAAAACATTTACTCTCCACAATGATCCTTGTGCATTGTATTAGCACTCCACATGCTACAACTACTTTAATAGGCATTTCAACCTGCAGAGAAGTTAAAGAATACTGCAGCTAGTGATTATTATCTCTATTTCTCATCAGTTATTATAAATGTTCTAATCATGCATTATCTCATCTAGCTAGAAGACATCGGAGTAGCTCTTCAGACATGGTTCTGGTGCTTAAACAGATTAGAAAGCTTTCTTCTTCTGCAATTGCATACATTTATACATACTTTATACATACTTCGTATAAAGGTCTCCTAGGGAGAGGAACACAGTGTAAGATCTCTGGATAAACACAGAATACATTTCTGGATTTTCTGTTTATTTCTGGGTACCTGAGTTTGAGAATTAGGCACCAGAAGAACCTTCTTTGATTTAAAAGATCTTAAAACATTACTTTCTGCACAATCCGAGGACAACTGACCACCTCAGAAAAATGAGACCAGTTATTTAAGGGTCTGTATTTAGGGACTTAAATTTTAGAAGAATGTTGGCCCTTCCCTCTCTCACCTTATAAATGAACTACTACACTCAACATCTTGCTGCTCTTCCATGTAGTTAATGGAACATCTCGCTTAAAAATCCTTCAAAATCCCCTTCCTCAAATTTAGCCAAGGACCATTCAGAAGTGTGGAAGGGGTGAACAGCTGGGTAGCAGAATTCAAACTAATGTTTCATCCAAAAGGGCCAACAAATTCACAGTCATTCCAAGTTCACAACTATCTGGGCCCACAGCACTGCTTTGCCATAAGAACCTGAAGTGCTACTCTCGCACAGGCCACAGTCCATAGCATTTCTTTCACTTGGGCAGGGAGTCTTTCTGATTGCCTTTGAAAAACCAATCCTTCCCCTCTCTTGCTTTGCTGGATGACATCCTAAACTGTTTGAGGGGGGAATATGAGGTGAGAGAATGTGACTGGGCCAAATGCAAAACTACATTTCCACAGCTAACTGTTTGAAAAACAATGGGGAATTTGAATTGGAAACTGAAAGGAAAAATCATTAACTCTTAAAGAGCAGCTGTATTAGCTTATATCATCCACATTTTCAGGACTACAAAGCAGGTAACGCCTGATTTTAGAACATGAATAACTGAGGAAAAAGAGAGAACAACAGCAACAAAAATTCAGAATCTATTTATCTAGACAAGCGAACGAAGAGGTACCATCCTCTCTTCTTCTCCTGCATTCTCAAGGTCAAGTACAGCCTTTTGTTGTACAAGGTAACAAAGGCGAGCACATACCCGGAAGGTGGCAAGGTGGCAGCCCAGCACCTGCAGAGAGGAATTTGCACTGAAATCCTCTGAAAGTCACTGAAATTCTCTAGTGTTAAGGATACCAAACAGCAGCAATGTGATGGCAAGTATGTCAGGTTCTTAGCCTGTGATTTAGCCCTTATTTCAGGGGCCAAAACTGGGCTGAGGATGGCTTTTAGCAGACGTGTTCAGTGGCTGTTGTACAAAACAGCAATTCTGTACAGCACACAGAAATAAGGCACAAGTCAAACGTAAAGAAGTGAATGATGGTAAGACAGCGTTTAACTGCTTGAGGCAGATCATGTCTGGAATGGAAGGATTAACACCCTTATTCTTCCTAAACCTGCAATATCATCTTTACTGACCCCAAGAGATCAGTGCCTTTCTCTATAAAGCCCATGCACAGGTCATTAACACTCTACTAGGTATCACAAAGCCAGTTCAGTAATGACTTGCAGGGCAGGGTTGGCACAACTCTGCTCTTTCAAAGATCCCTTAACAATTACCATGTTTGAGGACTTTCAGCATGGAACTGAAGATTAATTCTTTAACCCAAGAGTCTTTATGGGCTGCCTGAACGACTGAAGTGAAGAACGGGGGATTTTATGGAGTTCTTACACTTATACAACATAGCTATAATAGCAGAGCTTGCTTTCTTTTAATTAGATTGAAGTGCCAAGAAGCAGATGCAAAAGGCACTTACTTCCCTGGCCAAAATCTCTCACTCCCAAGCAATTTCAGAAATGCAAATTCCTACCACATGAGGTAGAGACCTCTGTTTGGTCAGCTGCATGTTTGAATCAATTCAGATTTTCAGCAAGCGGATCCCCTAGCCTAAAGCAATTCTTCTAAAATCCCGGATCTACAGAACCAGCACTACCTCATATTTCCTGGACGTCATATATCACTCTGTCTATTTATGTATCTTAATACAAAAGCTGTATTTTAATCTAAAGAATTCATACCTTTCTCACAATTATTATTTCACCGAAACGCAGCTTTAAAGTTTGCACATAAGTTACTTTTGATAATGTACAGCATGTGGTCCTGCATACTTACACTCTGCTCCTGGCAATTAAAACTATATAATCTATCACAATGTGACTACAAATTTAGAACAGGTTCTGTGCTATACTGCTACAGTTACCACACTTTTAGTCAGAGGAATTTATTCAATGTACCTGCTAGTACTTCTTGCAAACCAAAACAAAGACAAGAATATGAATACAGACTTTTCAGGATTCAAATTGTGACATCAAGTCCAATTTGAGTTTATAAATTTATCTATTCAAACCCGTGAGCCAGGAAGACATACTAGCTTGTACTGAAAACTAGGGTTTCCAGGAGTGATCCCTAGAGTGATCCCTTCCAGCTGATCTTTCATTGTCACCATGCAAGTGGGGAAGAGCCTATTTTGCATTAAAAATATTCGGTATGGATTTATTGCAGTAAAATAAAGTCTTGGGCTACTGTTCTTTCCTCAAACCGTAGGCTATTCCCACCTCCAGCTCAGTATCTCTCTCTAGCCAGCTGCAGCCCCCTAATTTCTGCCAGGGGAGCTGCTCCTGCAGGCACTCCCTCATGTACTTCAGGCAGAGACATCTGGATTAGCAAAAACCACTACTTTAAACTAAGGTTGAACACCTTTACTGAGTCAACAGACTGTAAAATTCAGCACCAAGCTGTTCGGTGATCCTGTGGCCTCACTCCTCTCCCTCCTGAAATATCTGTGCCACATCTAATTTCTCTTCCATTTACGTCTTTCCAGAGTCAAGGTTTTCCAGTTTACAAGCAGTTTGTCCCACAGAAAGAAAGCAGCAGGAGGAGGAAGGTAAGGAGAAGAAAACAAGAACACCCTATCCAGCCAGCACACATCAGCACAGGCTGCCACATATGCCAGCTGGTCAAACTGGGATGCTCTGGTTCATCCACCAAGGCAAAAAAAAGAAAAAAACAGAGTCCTGCTGGTCACCCACATGCCTAACCTGCTGCAGGGCTGGGACAAGTTCATTTATCTAATTCAGATGAATTTTCCTGAAACTAATTGGGGAGTTTTCAGATAAACTCCAGCAACAGAGCCCTCCAGTACAAATCTCCTGGCAGAACAAAAACAGACTGAAAATAACTGCAGGTGAGTGACCTTTTATGTTGGCACAGCTGGATCTAGAAGCTGAATCTCCATGACTTAATCTAGGATAGCATATTGCACAGTAAGGTAGGAATAATTCTTGTAAGTAACTTAGGTTGTTCCTTCCCTCTTAATTAGTACTATATGTTGGAGTGGGTGGGGGTTGGAGGCAAATATGGAGAACCACAAAACAACAATAGTTCAAAGTAGCCAGGTTTTGCACCAATTTAAGTAGTTTTCAGATATGTCCAATAGATGCAGCATTGCAGCTGGAAAGAGTATCGACACTAACATAGGCTAAATTATGCCCTCATGTATAACTGTTATGGACTTACAGCAACCTCATCCACACACCCAGGGGCAAACCTGAGGCAAGGGCATTGCTGGGAGTTACTTTTCCACTCCAGTTTGGCCTGCTCTCCCAGCCGCAATGGCAATTCCTAACCTGATACTTGAGCTCCTCCATGTGGCAAATAGTAGTCTCCATCTTCCCTGCGTATAACAAAGAACTTCCTTATTCTTTACAGCATTTTCCTTTCATTATTCTTCTTAGGGAAAATTAAATATCAAAGCTGCACTATAATACTATGGGGCAAGAATGATTAGTTCTGAGGATAGTGGAAGTAAAACAAAGACATCATTACTCTGATAATTGCTATTATACACAAATGGGTACTTTCATAATGTGATGTAGTTAATCTGCATGTTCATAAAAATCATTCTGAGTTCCGATACAGATCAGCTATTTTGAACAGTCAGCTTTGGAGAAAATCATACATGAATAGCCTTTCAATTACAGTAGTGCCCTCTTCCCTTCCCATGGGGAAATATCTAACAAAACACATTCTATTGTGCTGAAGATTTACCACTTCTTCTCTGTCAAGGTAGCAGTAACAAGACATAGTGCAGGTTTATTCCTTGAGAAATTGATAAAGAGGTTTTTATATTAAACCGCAGCCAACAGAGAATCTATGAACCTTGTTTAAAGAATATCTGGAAATTAAAGGTGGCATTTATCTAAAAGAAAAGGCCTTACGATTCCCAGTACACCTCTACAAGAAATCAATAAAAGGCAGATTTTTCTCAGCTCTGCAAGTTTTCAACTTATGTTGCATACTGCAACATATTATTAAATCAGGGTTAATTCTGTGCTGAGAACTAGTATCACCTCCTGCTCCCCTCCCCATTCTGCTCACACATAGCTTTACAAGCTTACAAATTTGCTATTCCACTAACACTGAAAGAAGCAACAGTGAAATGCTCAATTTTAAGTTTGCTTGTTTCTTTGATACACAGTAATTTGCCTTTTAATAAATGAAGTTATTCAGCATGCTTACTCCAGAAACATTTAGCTTGACAATGGATAAAGTTCAGGTCTTGTTTTAAAGAAGTTGCTTCTCCTTAATAGAAACCTTTCCTACTATGTGTGTTTTTGTTTGGCTGGTTTGGGTATTTTTCATTGCCTGCCAGCAGAGGACACAGATGACTATTTGGAACCTACAAGCATGAACCATATTTCTCAGAGGCAGGAGAGCAACATCTTTCACTGTAAATGCACTCTCTCTCAAAGTTTTTAGCTTCTGAGTTTCATGCTTTTGTCGGGCTACATTTCTTTTAACCAAGTTTGATTTTTTTTTTCCCCAAGTTTGAAATCACACAAGCTAGAAACAAGTTCATCATTTTTGGCTCTGAAACTCAGGAAGGTGAAGCCATGCTTACAGAGATTTCAGTTCTGATTAGCTTTAACCATCACAAACTCATGAGCAGTCATATATTTCCTTACAGACAAATCATTTGTTTCCATACAGCCACATCTGCTCCCTAGATCCTAACTCATACTTTCAAAACTGCTTCTGCTTTTGCCTGTGCTCTACCAATTGTTACAGACAGAGGGAGCAAACTACTAATCAGAGGGAAGGGCTCATTTTGTGAAGAAACTGCTCTAAGAGGAATACTCCTACATCATGGATGAGGAAAGGGTGGCATGAGACCTACTCATTTCATAGTAGATCTGTACAACTTGTTTCCTTCAGACCAAGTCCCATATGAAACTGGAGAGACAGGGTGGGATTCCTTGTTCAGTGTCCTCCATAAAGATCTCCTTTTACTTGATACACAAAACTGCTTTTACTTCATTCTCTTTAATATAAGAAGGCAGAAAATGGGAGAAGCATGGAGATTTAAAAAAAAAA
>NW_010581296.1:55293-102250 GCF_000705375.1 Tinamus guttatus
GGAAAGAGAAGCAAGGGAAGATTCACGGATCCTGTGTTTTAGAAAAAGAGCTGTTTAAGTTTCAAATTGTCACACATACCCGTGTGGCTCTGTTGTATATTCTGTGGTATTTGCCGAAAAAAAGTCTCCAATAATTAACTCATCTTTTGAGTAAATACATTTCTATTCTGCATCAGAAATGCTACATTTATGCTCCTGAAATCCACATTTTCCACAGAGCGAGCAGAGCAGTGAGAACTTTCAAACTCCATCCCATCCCCAAACCTTATCCCGGAGGGACTCTCAGCTCATCAAGCCCTCCTAAAAGGCCGTCAAGCCTGCAGTGGCTATCAGTTGGCCAAATGTTAAGCTGAGGCCTCAAGCCTCAGCCTCATAGACCACAAAGCACCTAATAAAAAGTGAAAAGTGCTTCTTTTCACTACAAAGCCATCAGAATTTGAACTAACATTGCATATTTCCCATATGAATCATTCCACACAGGGTTTCCTTCCATCACACACACATGCACTCTCTCTGTACTCTCCCGCACTCCCCAGCCAAAAGGCAGCATTAGCATCTCTTCCCTGACACTCTAGCCTGTCCATTATGACCCCTAGACTCTCTCAACAAGTTCATTTTTTTAAAGGTTAGTGTATTATAGCATTAGTTAGTGTATTAGTAATAACACCTTGTGGAATTAACTAATAAGCAGATTAAGACAGCAACTGGAATCAGGCTTCCAGAGGTAGAGAGAGACCGAGAAAGACATGGGACCCCATGAGATCAAGTCTGTTTGAGGAAAGAAGGTGGAGAAACCACTTCACCTGTGAGAAATTTGAAAGTGACTGGAGCAAGACTAAAAACAATGTTGTAATAAAGTGAAATTTCAGGAGAATAAGCATCAGCTTAAATAGTTATCACAGAGATCCTAGACCAAAGCGAATCATGCTCTGGAAAATTGCCTTCAACAAAGTCCATCCACTAGCAACAAAGACTGGTCAATGGATCATCCCACCTCCGTAACGCAAGATTTCAAGTCCTCCTCTTGTCCATATTGTTTCCCTATATATGTTCATTGATGTTTCAATGTGCCTGCCTCCTTCACTGTACAGAGCAGAGAGTGCTCACCTTTGGTTGACGAGCTGTCCCCCAGCAGTCATTAACTGCCTCGAGATTAACATTACCTGGTTAACTTAATGGTTATTTTTTTCCATTGATAAGGGAGTGGAGAAGGAAGAATATAATTAAGCACATGGATCCCAAAGAGATCACTTTTTATTCCAATTTATCTGAAGAAAAGATGAGTTTTTAATCTCCATTTGAGGAATTCAGGTTCAGCCAAGCTCCTGGATTAGCGCAACAGTCATGAATCCCTCATCACTATTTCAAGATCACATCCCAGCTTTAAGCCTCCTGCAGGCCTCCCCCTTCGAAAAAAGGAAAGAAAAAAAAAACACCACTGCTTTTCTCCAGGTTTGTCTATGAAAGCCAAGGGATTTACAACCCTGGAAAACCATAATATAGCAATAAATCATGCACCAAATTTAGCTTATAAACCTATTCACTGCAACAATAGAATGGAAATTAATGGCCAGATCCTCAGCTGCAACCATCAGCTTAGCTCCATTAAAATCCACCCTGCGGCCTGACCCCTGAGCGCTGACCTGACTTTGTGCCGCCTGACACAGTTTCCACCGGCTTTGCTGCCAGCAGGAAATAGCCGGCGTGTGGGAAGGCCCCTGCCGTGTCTCCTCCTGCCCCTGGAGGAGGCTCCTGCGGCGCAGGGACAAGGGACACTGGCTGCGGGGCTGCCTGCAGGCCTGCCCGGCAAGGTCCGCGGCCAGGGACTCTGCCGAGATGGTCACATCCCCATCTTGCAGCCAGTTTGAGAGACCTCGTTCTGAAAACTAGCACTCCTGCTCACGGTTGTGTGCATGAGCAGCCACCATTTTGTAGAAAACGTAAGTTCCAGGCAAGGAAATCTAAGGAACCGTGAGCTTCGCACTCATCCCATACCTTATTTGGGGCCTCTGTTTTGTTTTACTTTTCAGCCAGACATTAGGGTAAGGAGTGTGAGCATTAGGTAAGGATCTCAGGAAAGGCCTAGACTAATTAAAGGAAAAGGGAACACCAGCGTCTCAGTCCTGAAGCAGACAGATTAGAAAATTTCCCTCTCAACTTTTGAAGGAGTCATTTCTTGTGGCTGTGTATGTTTATGTGGAAATACCAAAGTCCTACCTCAACGTACATGACACAGTTCTTTAAAAGTTTGTAAAAAAAAAAAAAAAGAAAAGAAAAGAAAAAAAAAGTGCCTTCTAGATATTGTAATTAATGAAATTCTGCTATTTAATTTAACAATGGGATACACAGTGTATTAATGATCTTTTGGTACAAAACTGGATCATTCAGAGCTCTTTCTACATGAGCATTGAACAAAAAAAGGAAAAAAAAAGTAAAGAAAAAAGACAAAAAGAATAGTGCACACCATGCAATATTTTCCACCTTTCTACTACTTTTCCTGATATTTTATCTCAGGTTTAATTTGGAGCCTAATGCTAAGGAAATAGAAAATTAATTGTGAACATTCCAAGCCTCCCAATAATAATAAAAAAATCCTTAATTCAAAGTTTTACTTTATATACCTTCAATTTCCCAGTAGCTCCATTTCTCAATCAGAATTTGAATAATCTTTACAATTTGTATTCCCCAAAACTCAAATTTAATGAGTTAGTAGGTATAGAAAGAGAAATAACAGCTGCAGCTTATCCCGCTGTGCTATTCAGTAATGACAATGTTATACCACATTAGCAATTGTGACATTAATAAAAAGAAGCCCATAGGATTAGCCAGAGACAGCTGACTTTAGTCAAATGTAGGTCATGCTTTGTTTGCTCAGAGCTGGGTAATAAATTTCCAGGTAAGTGCTCTCATGTGTCATACATATATGCCAGGAGCATAATTTCAGCTATACTAAATGATCCACATTCTTAAATTTCTGTAAGCCGTTCTGAATTATTGTTAAGCATTTAATTCCACAGCAGCATCTTACAGGCTACTTAGAGTTATTAACTCATATGACATTATGGCATGTTTTCTTTCTAGTGGCAGTTAATAGCATCTTGATCTGTTTTCCCTTTCACCTTAAGGTATCTGCAACTCTGAATTGTGAGTATTTAACAAAAGGTACTTAGCAAGGAATCAAACCCACTACATTTTGCAGTTTTAGCTAAAGGGGAAAACAGTATCTGGAATCAATCCAAGCAGCAGCAAGATATCTTCCACCACAGAGGGAGGCTTTAAAAAAATTTTAAAGGAAATAAAGGCGTAGCCTTCAATTAATAGTACAAAAGATCCTATCTCAATCTCTGCTACCTTGGCAAGCCCTCAAAATTTGGATTGAAAGCAGACCTTTAAACATATTCATATTTAATCTTAATACAAGATGTGCACTGAAACCTTAAAGGCCAAAATCTGTGTTCACTAACACCCTGACAGGCATCAGTGCAAAAGGCAAGTGTAACACAGCAGAATTTGACCTTGAGGTTGTCATCTTACTTTGTCTGCTTTTATTTATATTATGGTAATAATTACAAGCACCAAACAAGATCAGGGTCTTTCTGTTCAAGGCATCATCCCAACATGCATAACAAGGAGGGGAACCCTAGTTATGAAGAGCTCAAACAGCAGTAAGACAGATGGAAAAATGCATGATTATCACCTTTTTACAGATGGGAACCTCGACCACGAAAAGGCTAAATGCCAGATCCAGATGGCTTTAATTCCACCTAAGTCCCTCTCCTAGTGCTTGCTACGGCTTTAGACAGCTACTCCTCCAGCCCCTTGCTTAGGCCCTCGCTCCATCAGGGCACCCAGCTCCCTGGAGGGACAGCAGAGGGTCTCCTTTGCTGCCCCGTGGGCCATGGGCCGCTTGGGCAATGACCCACGTGCTCTGCTGCAAGGCACACAGCCAGGGGCCTGCGCTTGCACCTCACAGCCTGCACCAAGCTACCGCCTTGTTCATCTTATTTACAGTTAATTAGTCCAAGCCTTTCTCAGCAACAGTAGTTAATTTCTTGATTCCCTTCTATTTTTACCCACATCTCGCCGAAAATGTATTTACACATCAGCAAGTCTTTGGGGGTTTCTGAGGCATGCCAAGTGGAAGAGCTGACATACCTATCATTAAAGTCTTTTTTGTTTTAGTTTGTTATTTTAACGGGAGCTATTCTTATGATTGAAATTAAGCACCATCTAAGCAAGTTTTTTTAGTAAATAAGAAAGATAGAGTTCAAAAAATAATTTTGTGCTTTCTGTAAGGAAGTTGAATGAGAAGGCTTTTCAGACTCTCAGTACAATTCATGATGCAACAAGATTTCATTAAAGCAACAGTGTTTGTTGGTCTGTTTTTTGAAGGCTGCATTTGTATCTTTATCATGCTTCGTTGTCATCAGTAAAACCAAATTCCATAGCCATATTTGAGAAAAACAAAGATCTTTTGTAAGGGACATTGATTTCCTGAACACTTTTGTGAGGTAATTCCCACCCAAGATAATTCTCCGCTCCTCCCCCCAAAAAATCAAGAGCATATGTTGAGCAAATGACACCTTGAAAAACAAATGAGTAAGAGAAAAATATGTATTTTGGCCAGAGGTCTGTATTTCCAATAAATACTGCATACATGTATCATCCCAGAACACAACTGGCCAATCTGCTTTTTAAAGATGATTTTTTCTTGCTTTGCAAAGGTAAGGAAGATCTATATGAGCAAAGCTGAGCCCCTTCTACTTCTCTGCATGAAGTAGATGAAGTCGATAAACCTCTAACATGCACATATACATAAACATTCATACATGCAGAAACATCCTTTCCTGCAGAAAATAGCCTCAGCAAAATCAGAACATGTGAAGAAATTATTGTCTGAAAATTTCTATATTTTTTGCACAAAAAAGAGAACTTTTTGGTGAAAAACAGAAAAACACTTTTTTTTAAGCAAATAGGAAAAAACAAAGATGACCTTTTGGCTGGGGGGGGGGGGGGGAAATCAATCTCTCTGCTGAGGGGCTGCTCTCTCTCTCTGCATGCTCCTTTGTTTGCAGCCCCTCTCGCTGCCTTCCAGCTGAGCTACTGCCTCCGAGGATGCCTCCTGGCTTCCTCTTGCCAAGCACAGGCCAGGAAGGCAGCGCACTGCCCGCTTCTCCTTCATACTAGGGCCCCAAGGCTCTTTTTCCAAGGGCACAATGCTGCCAAAGTGTGACTTTATAAAGAATTCCCTTTCCTTCTCTCACCGCTAGAAACGTATTATCATTTGGAGGCACTTCTTGCTGTTATAGCCCATCTAAAATGCAGTGCAGAAGCACTGTCAGGGTGGCAGGTGAGCGGCTAGTCTTCCTTATCAAATTTGGCCACTTGGAAAGGCAACTTTTGTTCATTTTAAAAGCTTGAAACACAAACCAGCGGCAAGGCTGAAGGAGAAGCAATACATTGTACAGGCAAAAGCACCTGCCTCAGCCACGAGAGCTGTGTGGAGAGCAGGATCATCCAACACACAGGAAACTGAATGTAGGACCAAGGCTTATGCTACTTGCCACAGCTCACGGCAGCTGTCAGCTGGCTGCTTCCTTGAGCAGCACTGGCCTCGCTGCAGTCCCCGCAGAGCTCACACACAGAGTACAAAACTTATTTTTGACCCCCATCTCCCCTTCCTCCCTGCACCATTAGACCTCTACCCCTCACATATGGGGCAGCTTGGGAGCCTTCCATCCCCAATAGCTGACATGCAGAAGACAACTGCCCGCATGGCAGCTGTCCCACGCAGTGAGCAGGCATCAGCTTGGCTACTCCCTGTAAGCATTCACTGTCTGCTCCTTCCTCCCTGGTAATTGCATCACTTCTTTGGTAGCTTTTCAAGCCTGAAGTGAGCTCTCTGGTAGCACGGCTGCACTGCTGAAAGTCCTCTTGGCCACCATGGTGACAGAGCAACTACTCCATTAACATACCCAAAAGCTGCAGTGGCCCCAGTGGTACTAAACAGCCCTGGAAAGGCACCCCAAGGCACTTGCACACACCGACTGGTTACAGATTAGAGATGCAGTCCAGGAGCTTACCCTGCATAGCTGCGTAAGATGTGTCATGCTTGCCTTGCGTCTTAAATCAAAAGCGGTTGTAGAAGTTACTAGAAACGCCATCGGGCTCTTTCTAGTACTTGCATGGAAGAATTCCTGCTAAGCATTTGAGCCTAGATGTTCAACCAGCTTGGGAATCCTTTCTCAATTTGTCATACATTCACAGATCTAGAAATAGTGAGAATAAAAAGAATAGACCAACAGCAACACCAGGTAAAGTCATTCTCAACCTCTAACACCAAATACCAGCTGCAAAATATCTTTATATGTAAGTGAGAAGAAATAAAATAGCAATCTATTCAATGGTTATAAGCACAGGATCTCTGTAAAATACATGCTTTTTCATTTCTAAGCAGTCAGAAGCTATAAGTTCTCCTGTTTTTTTCCCCTCAAAACTCATAAGCTGTCTTCAAAACTGATTTAAGATATTACAAGTAAGCTGCTTTAGATCATATTTCCAAATGAATACATCATTCTGTTACTTCAGAAAACACTACAAATACAAACATCTGGTAAAACGAAACCAAAGTTTGGGTGGCAAGAAAGAGAACAGCAGAAGAAGAAAAAAGAAAAGAAAGAAAAAGCTTTTCTCTAGATAATTATGACAGCAATTCTTTAAGTTTCATTTTGAAGACTTATTCAGATATGAGGCACTGATCCATACAAAAGAATAATTCTCTCTGGAAAAAAGAAAGTGCAAAATGTAACTGATACTACAGGCCACACTCCCAGACGCCAAGAGGAATTACACAAAGTAATATTGGTGGAATAGTCTAAGTAGAATTTCAGATACCACTTACTGCTACACTAAAAAAGAATGCACAGGTGAAGAAGACAGCAAACTTTTTAAGGATAATCCAGTAAGACAATGCTGTCAGTCAAAGACAAATAGGAATTTTAGGACCTTCCAGAGGTCAGAAGTAGAGAAATTTGAAGAATAACTGAGGAAGAAACAGTTATACAAAATGCATCTCTGGCAGACTGTGACTCATTCACAGACTGAGATTAACGGCCATCTCCTTATTGATCCCTAGGGGTTTCCTGAGGGATGGGGAGCCAAGGAGAATAATGTGGCCAGCAGCGTGGAGGCCTTGTTGGCCAAGGCCTGTCCTGCTGCACCTGGGTAAGGTGAGCAGGGCAGCTCCAGAGATTATGGCCAGGTTCAACCAAGAGTCCAGATCATTAGGGAGGTTTATGATGATGAGTCAAACTCCAGGTCAAGCCCAGGCCCTGAGGTCACCAGTTAGGTCCATGGTGACAGGGAACACCAAGATGGGAAGCCAGCCTACAGCCCAGGGTCTGGACCAAGAGGATCCATAGCAAAGCATGGGTATGGGCCAACTGGAGGCTAGCACTCCTCAAACATAGCTCAGATGAGTTCTGAAGACCAGGATAGAGCTTAAGTAGAGCTTCTAGGCTCATGGACAGGGTGGGGAGGCCCCAGTGGTGCTGGTCAGGTCTGAGGCTGGAGGTGCCATGACTGGGTAGGGGCAGTGTCATGGCAGGGCTGGAGTTAACCGACAGCCCCAGGCTGTACTTGAGAGGCAAACTTACTTCCAAGAGTACTGGATTAAAAAGAAAATCTGATGAGGGATTCCTAAAAAAAAAACTGTCAAAGTATGCAAATAAACAGTGTAAGATTAATTAGAAACCAGATGTTGGATTTGCTACTACAAAGTGCTATTGAATATGACTAATATGCTTTTAAGAAGAATATTAGACTTCTCAAATTTGACAAGAACCAGAGAACAAATTTTAAGGTCTGGAGGAAAACAAAAAACTTTCTTTCATCTAGATACCTACAGACACATGTGCAAAAACTAGAGAATCAGAAAAAAAAAAGTGCCTGTTTTCTTTACGCTCAGTTCAAATCTTGTTTTCGAAATAATAAATGCATACACACACAAACATATAAATCTTGGGAGGATATTGCAGAAAAGGAGAAATATAGCTGCTTTCCTGTATAGCAAGGAAGAGAAGTCATATCCTATTCCACAAAATACATCCAGGACAATGATGAGGAAGAAAATATAATGAAAGATAATATACCTGTTTCACCCTTATAGTATGCTCGATCTCCTCTACCGCCTGTTGTCTGCATCTGCCACACCACGTAGGCATAAACTTTGTCCATGTTGCAGGATGCTGTTGTGGAAACAAGAGAAGAAACAAAATATTGCTTTGAGAAATCCAAACAATCTGTATCAGCAGATGAGGCCTGACATTGGGTTTGGTTGTTATCATTCCAACCCATGAGCATTTCAGGGCACTCATATAAGATTTCTTCACTAATTCCCACCGAGGACTAGCAGAGTACTAAGGCTCAGCCAGAACCAGTCTCCGGGGCAAATCTAGTAGGAATTTTGAAAAGGATGGGGAATTATTTTATAGAAATCAGGCAAATCTACTGCAGGCTGATTTCTGAGGATTTGCCAATGTACTGGAGAAATGTTTCTTGGCCCACTGGAAAAGTGGAGTAGGCTGCTTTAAGGTGCGTAAGCACAGACTGAACTTTGCACAGTCTGCAGAAATAGAGGGTTACTTTCCTTTGTTCTGTATCCTCAAGAATTTGCATAACTTTCCTAAAATTTGGATCCTTACGTGAAAAAGCAGATAATCTGTGAAAGGTCCCAGATACATATGTATATATATATAATCTTGGCGATCCATTTGGACCCTAGCTATTCTTGCACAATACCTTACATTGTTTCACACTTAGCACAGACCTTGAAAGTTAGATGTAGGAGAGAAAATTCATACTCTTGAGAGTACCACAGCAATATATTCAACTATTTCTTATAAAAATAGCCACACAAATCTAACTCAGAGAGATTTCTTGATCATTAAAATCTGATATACAGTGAATGTAATTGTTTAAGTCAGGTACAAAATCATTGGGAAGGGTTAAGAGGGACGAGAGCTCTTTTTGTTCAGCTCAAACACACACAGCTAATTATTGGACCCTCAGAATGGTTGCTATAGGATGGTTTTAAATATATGCCGTTGTGCTGTTAGCCTGCAACACTGATTCCTCCAGCACGGCGCTGGGAACAGCTTTTGCATAATGTGTCACCACAGATGCTGCTGTATATTTGGCTTAAAGTTCCACCTCTAGGGAAACACATGCCAAAGTATTTATAATAATGGGCTGCAATTTATGTGAAATGACTTTGCACCCCTCCTACATGAGAAATTCAACACACTAGTACACTCATTAACGCATCATTAGTGTAATGGCGTCCTTTATAAAACAGCAATATGCATACTTTGTTCTTCCAGAGGTGTTTTTCTTCAAAGAATGCCAAAACGTTTTCCAAATATAACCAAACAGTTATCAACCTCCAAAATGTTTGTGGAAGACAGGGAAAAAAAAAAAAAGGAGAATGTTTGTGGCTACTGTACCATCACATGGCAAGTGCAGGGTCCTGCACCTGGGGAGGAATAACCCCAGGCACCAGTACAGATTAGGGGTTGACTTGCTCGAAAGCAGCTCTGTGGAGAGAGATTTGGGAGTCCTGGTTGACAACAGGTTAACCATGAGGCAGCAATGTGCCCTCATGGCCAAGAAGGCCAATGGGGTCATGGCCTGCATCAGGAGGAGCGTTGCCAGCAGGTCGAGGGAGGGGATCCTGCCCCTTTGCTCAGCTCTGGTGAGGCTGCACCTGGAGTATTGGGTGCAGTTCTGGGCTCCCCAGTACAAGAGCTTCTAGGGAGGGTGCAGCATAGAGCAACAAAGATGATTAAAGGACCGCAGCATCTGTCATATGAGGAAAGACTAGGCGAGCTGGGCCTGTTTAGCTTGGAGAAGAGAGGACTGAGAGGAGATCTGGTCAATATGTATAAGTACCTGAGGGGAGAATGTACGGAGGATGGGGCCAAACTCTTCTCAGTGGTGGCCAGTGACAGGACAAGGGATAAGGGGCATAAATTAGAACACAGGAAGTTCTATCTCCATGTGAGGAAGAACTTCTTTACTGTGAGGGTGACAGAGCCCTGGCACAGGCGACCCAGAGAAGTTGTGGAGTCTCTTTCTCTGGAGATCTTCAAAACCCGCCTGGATGTGACCCCATGCCACCTGCACTAGGTGTCCCTGCAGGGGAGCAGGGGAGTTGGGCCAGATGATCTCCAGAAGTCCCTTCCAACCTCAGCCATTCTATGATTCTGTGAAAAAGGGGAAGCTTTTATAAATCAAAAGACTGTGAAATTCTCCTAGGCCCCTCTGCCTCAGCCTTCACTTTACTCCTGGGAGGCAGGAGGAGAAAGGCATGCTACACGTAGAGCAGTAAAATAGGGTTATGAAGGAAAGCTCATCCTACTTGGGGAATGCAGCTTACTAAAGTAAAAGCTGTGTGAGTTCCTCTACCTTACGCAATGATAGTGTGGCTCAGGTGTTTTTATCTTCACAGTTGCTAGATGCCTTGAAAAACATTACAAAAGAGTTAGAACTAGATCTCAAAAAGAACCACAAGCTCAAGTCAACAAAACACTTAAGCAAGAGATTAGCTTCTAGCATTTGCATAATTGAAAACAATGCAACATAACCTGTTTTGCCAAGTCATGGCCTAAAGTAAGAATTTGCTTTCTCACCTAATATCTGGCTGAAGACAGTGAAGGCTGGAACACAGAGATAGGCAATCCTTCTGCAAACTTTCTTCTCCACTCTATTAGCTACCTGAGAGATACCAGATTTACAATCCCTTTCTCAGTTATGAACTCCATTCTCGGAGGTCATCTCTGGCTTCACAGTTTCAAATGCTGATGTAGTTTGAGCGTTGTCAATCTTCCTGAAAGCCCGAAGCAAATTGCTCTCCATGTTGACCAATTATTTCTGCATTTTCCCTCCAAGGAAAAGCAGAGGCCGATGATAAGAACTTCTGTATGGTAACAAGCAGGCAGTACAGCAAATCTCCACTCTTCTCTGCCAAGGGTGGACCCATTACTAATGTTGCTTAACCTATGCAAAAGTAAACTAGAGCCCTGAGTAATATACTTTCTGTGGACCAGACACCCCTGCCAAGCAAAATCACAGTCACCTAATTCAAACCACGTATCTTTCCAGCACCTGCCTGTGACTTACTTTTTTCTGAAGCTACAGAATTATTGTTTCATCTTTGTCTCAGACAGTAGGAAATAGAAACTAGGCACTGACGCTTTCAAATTCCTTCAGTCCAAATATCTAGGCCACTTCTTCCTGCTTTATCCAGAAGATCTTATTTTCTGTCTTTCTGAACCCCAAATACTGACATGGGTATCTTTTGGAATGATTAAGGCATCTTCTGTGTTCTGTTGCTGTGGTATATCTAATTAGACAGCAGACAAAATAACTACTCACACAATAGTTTGGCTCTCTTCTATTACCTCTCTCATATACACTCATGACTTCACCCTAAATAAAGTGATAAATCTAGTGCTTAAGCTAAAGGTATGAAAAGGAGACCTTGGCCTTCCATAAAGATCACCAGGAATCCATGCAAGTCTGCCTTTTGACAACACACATGTCCCTGACAGCTCAGATAATTGAATACTCTGCATACAGGCATCCTCCCTAGGGAATATGCTGCCAAAAGGAAAAATGCAACCCCCAACTATAAACTCTGACAAGTATAAGTACTCTGTACATCTATTAGCCCACCTTCTTCAGTTCCCTACGTCCTTCTCATAGGCAGAGGAGGTGAAAAATCCTAGGAGGGATACTAAAAGCCACAACTTAAGTCCGAGTCTGTTTTTTTTCCTTGCCTTTTTTTCTTAAATAGGTTACCGTGTATCATTTTTGCAATGGAAGTTGTTCCTAGCTCAAAAAAGCATAACACATTCCCTGTGTCCACCATGGGCCACAGGACACTCCATCACTTAGCAAAGCCAACCAGAAATCGAATCTATGTTAGAAAGTCTCCAATTCATCACTGTCCCTCAACAGCAGAACACAGTTTGAAAGATTACACTCACACAACAAAAAATCTAGTTAGGTTTTCCAGTTAATTTTATGATAAGTAGTAAGTCACTTTTTTATAAAACTGTTCTTAAGTCATTCTCAGACCCCAACCAAGCAAGGTTTATAAAACACATTTCAAGTCTCATTTATTTTACTGAAAGTAATCCCATGCTTCTAGCTAGCAGCATTGCCAAATGCAAAAAAAAATCCAAAAATCTTCAGTTAAGCACTGCCTCCCAAACTAATGAGGCTGTTTGTTTGTTTGTTGAAGATATTATTTCTCCTTGGACTCATATTTTCAAGATGTAATCCAGAAACACAAAGGCTACAAAACCAGGTTTTAATTTAAGTTGAATATCTGAATCCCTATTCCGATAGCCAAAGTTTGGCTATCGGAACAAAACACATGAGAATTGGCAATACTGACTTAGATAGGCACATGCTTAAGTGATTTGTTTTGTTCCTTTCTTGAAGGAAAAGGGTTTGGAGAAGAGGAGGGTCAGAATTTTAACCTCCAACCCTTTCACCTTTGAATCCTTACTCAAAAGCTTCCAGGAAGGAAAAAGGACTTTGCAGCATGTCTGGAAGTTTAACAAACCCAATCTCTGGTTAATCAAATAGAGAAGCCCTAGGGCTGTACTAATTCCTATACCCAATGAGGCCCCTTAGAACAGAAGGAAACTGTGAACATAATAGGTAGTAGAGCTGCTTGAGTTCATTTACATGGCATATCCCTGGCGCTTAAGCTATTCTAATGTTTCTGACTGAATAAGCAAAAGAAGGTTTCCCCACCCAAAATGCTGAGCTGGTCCACTCAAGGCAAAGCTGACTACCACAACCCCTGATTTCACACACTACAAAGTAGAGTGTATTTTATGAGATGAGTGAGGCCCCCAGAATCTCCTTTTTTTCAGGATCCTGAGGTTATATTTATTAAGTGCACTCGTAGATATGTGTGTATCCCAGAACTGACAGTGTCTGCAGCATAACCGAAATTCAGCAACACAGCTTATAAGGCAGAAGAGGGAAAGCTTTTCTGTTATTTTTATACTGAACCCAGCTATAACTAGCCAGCCACTATGTTTGACATCAAGATCTCTTTGTTAGCTGGGATTTAGAGTTTAATGTAAGTTATCCAGAGTTTAGAAAGCAATTTAAGGATCAAATGATTCAGCATAATGTTTCCGCAACCTGTAATTTAAAGGGCTAAAAGTCTCTCTGCAGACACCAATGCTTTTAGGGTCATGAGTTTATTTTTACTCTGCTATTTCACTTGGTAAATGGGCTGTAGGCATTAAAGGGAATGACCACTCCTAAAACAGAACCTCTAGCTGTAAAAACTGTGCATTCCACATAGTACTTTGCTTTGGCAAGTGAAAGCAGGAGGGAGGAAATCCAGCTCAGTTTTGACCTCAAATTCATTTCTGTTGCTGATTTCACATATGTTAAAGGGAAATTTCTCTAACTACTAACAGGCAATCTGCACTAGACACTGTGGTAATATTAAGCAAAATGACGTGATCAAGGTTCACAGGCTTTGCAATAGAGATGAAGTTTCAAGTCCGCAATTTTCTGCAATTTTTTTATCTGAAACGGATCCCTTGTTAATTCATAATAAAGGGAATAAAAATAAACTAACTTGTTCACCAAACTTCAGGAATACAAGTAGCACAAATTCAGAAACTCAGGGAAAATGAGAAGCTGATTGGATTCTCTATTATAGGAAGGTTTAGTTACATATTATAAATAAACAGATTATATTCTTATCTTTTATTGAATATAGTTGGTCTTTGTTCTCATAAATGCCTCTGTATACAAAAAAAATGCTGTATATTTCCAGTTAATAATTTTCAGCCCATTGTTTATTGTTAGGTTCTAGGATTTGGTAACTATTCTAGGTACTAATTAACATGACATAGATATCAGGAAATTGCAACAGTACAATAACAAAAAAATAATTTGGAGTTATTTTTAGGTGGTTTATTGGCACCCAAAATTGTGAAAGCTTTTTAAAATAAAATGTATTTCTTTTTAATAAAAGCAAACCAGACCTGTGAAGAAATTTAAAAATAAAAGAAAATTAAACTTAAAGGAGAAAGCAAAAAACCTACTAAAAATATCCACACGTTAATTCAGGCACTCAATGATTTCACAAAACAGAAGGAAAGGCTGAGCTGCAGAGTTTGGTAATGGTAAAGGATGACATCATTAAGTTCATAGGTAGACTTCAACCCACATTATTATTGAAGTTTATTGCAAATTGTGGCTGCTTGGTCAACATAAGCATGCAAAGCAGTCTTGTGGTTTTATACCTATTCATAGGTGTTCAATGCTTGCCTGAAAATCACAATAGCTGTAGTGAATTGCTCTATTACACTACAAACTGGCTTTTTTTTTTTTTTTTTTTTTTTTTTTGCAAGGTGTCTCCTCTAGGTGAGGGGAGAAAGAACCTAACAGGACAACATTTTTCAGTAACAGAATTTATTAAGAAATGCATATGAAGAAGCAATTTTATTTTTTAAATGAATTTATCAGTTATTAAGGCTGGAAAAGATAGGAGATGGAGGAAATAAAGTATTTCTTATCTTTATCTTATTTTTCTCAGAATTTGGACATTTCAGAACCTTCCTGGCACTTTCCATGCTGATTTAGGAAAAACACATCAGTACAAAACACTCATGTCATTAATTCTCCAACATTGATTATTTCTAATTTCTCACCTCTAACTTAAAACCTTCTGGATAGCTCTGCTTTTTAGAATGCATGTTGTGTAGTTAGATGTCATGCATTATGCACTGCTATTTAATCATTTGGATGACAGATTAATTCACTCAACAGTCCTAGACACAGCACACTGTGGGACATATAGGCACATGGAGACCTGCCAAATTTATCACCTTACCTAAACCTCTCCCAACATTATTATATTTAGACTTTAAAAATATATAAAAATGCAGGAAATGATCAAGATGTCTTGAGAATATCCACTTAGTACTTTTTCATGATTCTTTCTTTATCTTTTAAGCATTGTCAACAAGAAAATAGACATATCTACACTTTACAAAATATTACAAGTGTTTTGAAACCCACAGGAACAATAGAGCATAGAGTTTATAAAAAAGAGAAAATGAATGAGGCCTAATTACAGGCCTTCACTCCATTCAGGAATTCTAGCAAGAAACATCAGAAATAAAGCCTGGGTTTTGTGAACAATTACCATTTTTCCGTCTTTTAAAATGAACTATAGAATGAATCAGCCCACAGAGCTTTTGTTCTCCTGCTGCTGCCCTTTGGAAACAGTAGCAGGATTTTTTTATTTCTTCAGAGGGTAATGTAGTATCTGCTGCTACTAGGGCTGTGATTTCACTTCAGCCAGCAGCTGAACTGGTTCTGAGCCATTTCCCACCAGCGAAGGTTAAAATGTCACAGCCATCAATTACCACATTTCCTTGCGTGGGTTGCCATGTGCTTAAATAATAGCACGATAATGGACACACATGCTTCTGTATGCAAACAGCAAATTTACGCTTGAATCCCAAATGATTTATTTTGGGTAAGGGAAACACAACTTGGAGGGGAGAGGGGAGGCAGGGGAGAAGTAAATATTCTCTTTGCCTTTGTAACATAGAGCATCAGACCTTCTTTCTCAAAACGGCACTACCCCTCCTGACAGTAAGCACCCTGAAGTTTAAATATCCAATATACAGAGCACAAAATCCCAGTATTTACACACTATTCATACCTTCATTCCATGATACCCAGCAAATACCAAGCAATTATTTGGCAATGGTGTTGCTTCTTTTAATGTTAAGCACATTCACCCAAGCCGTGTTTAGTTTTGCCCAATACTAGGGTGTAAGAGGCACCTCGCCCACAGTGGTGTTCAGAGCCCTTACTGCAATATCTGTGAGTGGCTACACGTCCTAACTACTTCATTGAACAGAGCTGAAAATGCTTCTTCAGTTGCCAGTGACGTACAGCTGGAGGAAGGAATGGAATGAGGCTGAATATGAACTGTAAATAAAACCCACTTACTGATAGCTTGAGGTTTTCTCTTGGCTTAAGCACACACACAAAAGAAAAAGCCAGGAAAGGCCAATACGGTCATTTATCCTGACCTCCAATTAACTTGAATGAAGAAATAACAAAGCAATTTCAGCTTACTCAGAAGAGCAAGCTCTAAAAAAAAAAAGCACAGCACACAGTCCAACTGAGAGCTCCTTCTGTACACCTGCAAAAAACACTGGCTCATCTACAAACTAATGATCATTTTCCAAGCGTGCCTTACTGTTTTCAGACGTGAGTTACTTTGACTTTATCAAGATCAATTTGTGACAGCACCAAAGTCCTGCTTTTGCGGAGCCAAAGCCCAGGCTGCCACCCTTCAACACACCTGCAGTCAGACAAGATCTCCTTTTGCGGAGCCAAAGCCCAGACTGCCTTCAACACACCTGCAGTCAGACAAGAACAGGGTGAGACCAAACACAGTTACCCACTGAAGGGGGAATGAGAATTGGCTGAAAGAGCAAATTTTACTTTTTTTTTCCTTTTTTTTCCTTTTTTTTTCTTTCTTTTTTGTCTTTTTTTTTTTTCAAGGGAAAGCTGAGGTAAATCTGCCTTCTTATATGCCCTCATGTAGGCTTGTTAGAGAGTAGAGGTGACCAAGATTCAAGCTTCTCACCTCAAATGGGAAATGATGGGTCCAAAATAATGGGTTCAGGAAGGGGGAAGGAATGACCTACGCAAGTTTTCTGGCAGAGGAGAAACTGTATCTTGTTTAAGGAGGGGAAGTTAGAGTCTTTTGCTGTCCTCTATGTCTCACTGATGACTAAATAAGGTAAGAATCACCAAAAAAAGAAAAGATTTTGGTTGCACATATTTCTCAGTGGGAATCAGAAGAAGCGAGTAAAGCATGAAGTACAGAAGCATGGGCCGTGATATTTTGTAAACTGACCCCTCTTTTGGAAGGGGCTGTGGTTTCTAAATACACTAGTATTAATCTTTTCCATGACTTTGCTGAGTCAACAGTCTGTATGCTCCTTTCTCTCCAGTCCCTACTTCAGGCTTCAGCTATCTTCATTAATATAATTTAAAACAGAAAACGTCTATTCTGGTAAAATTTTGTTTGAATGAAATTGCACATTATTGACCTCCTTCATCAGAAAACATATCTAAAAATTAAGAGCAGCTTTTTTACATTACTAGTAAGTTAAAAACATACTCAGTGAGTTGTTTTTAATGTTTTAGCCAATTTGTATGGAGACTATGTCTTCTATTGCTTCTGAAGCCTACACTGAATCCAGAAACATGTTGCAAGAATGAGCGAATACGTTATTTCAAATGCCACGCAATATGATAATTTATAGAGAAATACTTGCACATTATAATTATGCTCTCTTTAGAGTCCTTAGCTAGGTAGACAGACAGTCACAGTGAGGATATATAGATAGTACTGTCATTTTCCATGTAAGATATTTATCCTACTCGGATTCCAGTTAACGTGATTTTGATCATCTCTCAGAAACTGAATTTGTTGGAGCTTTTTATATCATGCTTCTCTATCATATTTTTTATTACTAACATGATATTTACTATTCAAGAGATCTGTATACTTCCCAGATCAAATTAATCAACTGAGCAGCTTCTGGAATTTTAAATGTGGTCCCTGTGGCAATAAGCAGGTTTCACTGCTGATTTTGATTTAGGAGAAATAAAATAGATGCTTACTTTACTCTACAAATTGATCATGACAGCCAAATTCTACAACATGGCATTTTGACTCTGTCCTGTGACTCTCACGAATGAAAAACATATCACATATGATGTACACTTTAGGAAGTTAATGTCTTTGCTACGTAGTATTCTGTTGAAATATAATGGCGTGCAGACCAAGGCACAGAATGGCTTGGATTAAATATCTGGGAAAAGAAACCCCTTTGGATGACTGTCAGGACTAGTCTGTCTCCATGATCCCAAGACACAAGCTGCCACATTATCATTTTTATACATAGTTAAGCACCCAGACTCTGATTTCATTAATCATTCAGTTAGGATTGCAAATATATCAAGCAGAGGACATGCTCTGTCTTCACATGGAATGCTATTTACTAAGATACTATAGCTGTATTGCATAATATTAATCTCTGATGTCTTAACAATAATAGCAGCACTTGAATCAAAGGTGTTTTTCCTTTTCAGTTGCCCTTTAGCCTGTATACATTTTCATTTCTCCAATTCCTGCTCCTTTAATGGGATGATAGCCTTTCTCAGAACAAATTAGCATAAAGATTTCTTTTTGAGTACCTCACCCCACTTTTTAATTGCAGGGGCCTGCCTAAATACAGTTTTGTCTCAATTGCATGCCAAGGAACCAGTCTATTACCTTAAAAGCCAAGGAGTAAATAAAAATCCATTATTTGCAGCATGAGCTGGATCAGTCTCCAAAACACAATGCCAGAAGATTTCAGCCTCCTTCCTTCAAAAATGGACCAGTTTTCACAATACTGGAGAACCATCTTGTCTCAAAACCATGGTCACATCCCAACTGTAAGTAGTAGTAAGCAAGCTTACAGTCAGCAAGCTGACTAAGCAGATGCTCAAGAGATCTGCCTAGCAAGATTCTTTGTTTAGCATAAAACTGAGCTCTGAAGTTTGTCATTTGAGTCATTATCAGTCATATATTTACAACATAAACTATGATTCATGTCCCACTTTTTCTTTTGTTTTCTGATTTCATCCTGAGAACAAGAGATCTGCCTTTCCACTCTTCCAAGACACAGTGCAAGGGGCTAGACAGAGTTTTGGAGCCCTGTGCAAGCGCCGTACCTGTTGTCATGGTTGATATTTCACGTGTGCCTATTCTGGCATTGTGTAAATTGTATACTATTTTGTGCAAAATTTTTAAGCAGATGCCAATTTTTGCAGGCATTTTCTGTGCAAAAAAATGGCAGAATCAAATCTGCACCACAAAATCAGGTCATCTTAGGTATAAATCCTTTATGGGTACAATCAAATACTTGGACATTTAAATTAAAAGAAAAGTAATTGCAGATAATTGCTGTCATTTGGCAGGGTTATTTTGTGAGATCACTTTCTTGACTGGCAAATTACATCCAGACTTGGGAAGAAATGCTGTACTGCTACTAGATGTAAGTTGGGGGGGTTATTTGTTCATTGTTTTTAAATTGATGTTTCCTGTAAAATAATCATTGCACCTGAATCTATGTCTTAACTCTGACAGAGGCCACTTCTTGGGACAGAATAATTTTTCTGGAAACTAAACACGAAAGCTGTGCTAATATAGCAATCATAGCAAAAATAGATTTTTAAAAAAGTCAGATTTAGACTATGTTCACTGTTTCCTCAGTTTCTATCTGGCATTATTATTTGGGTACATGATGCTTTCTTCAAAGCTGAACAATGAAGAAATAGTTAGGAGCCCGCTGGGAATGATTACATGCAGATAGGCAGTAATGGTTAAGGTGGGCCTGAAAATCAATCCTTAATACAGAGTAGCTCAAACTGTTGATTATTTTCTAATTCTCACTGAGATTCTTACACTCGTCTTTCTTCAACATTCAGTCTCCTTGTTCAAGAGAAAGCAAAAACCCGTAAAGGCAATTAACGTACTGCAGCCAAATCCTCCTTAAACAATGACAAAAATCAGGAAAGTGAGGCAAACAGGATTTGACCCTAACTATGAGTGCAGTATTCATCCTTCAATGTGCACATCTTAACAGTCTAAGGATTTATTTACAGCAACTGAAAAGGGCTTCTATAGAGCAATGCAGTATGAAAATGTGTTATTTTGCTGGATGTACACAGTAAGAACATCCTCCCTTGACCATCTCTGTTCCTTTTTCCAGTTTACTGGATGTCTTTCCTAACTAGCACTTTTTATTTGTTTGTTTGTTTTTTTTTCCAGTCACTTTCATCTCCCTCTGAACCTTTTGAACTGCAGTAAGTGTGATCATTTATTGGAGTTATTTGTTTCCTGGCTTTTCTTCCCATGCTTTTCCTTCTTCCTCTTCTTTGCTAAACTCTGACACAATATAATCTTGTTTAGGATTAATTTCTATACTGCTGTCCAATTAGTTACTCAAGGCTACTTGATCCTTCTGAATCACAGAGCAGGCATCCTGCTTGGAAGTAGGTCACTAGGACCTTAATGAACTCATTTATGTTAACAGAGAAATTAAATAAGGGTGTTAAAATAAAAGAAGGTAGTTTGCAGACAAACCTTTCCTCAGCAAATTCTTGCTATTGAACACGTTTTGTTCTGGCTTCAGACATGCTTCTCACGTAAATTATGCTGTCAGTCCCTTGTTTGATTTGTAAAATAATTATATCGAGCGTGCCAGGGATGTCATTTTATTCACAGGGAGCAACACTCAAAAAAGTTTTCTGTTTAATGATGATCCAGAAACATTTTGTAAGACATCCTGTAGCAGCCCACACTGAACATTTCAGTCCTGGGTAGCTGATTTTGAGCTAAGGATCCTGTTTATCTTTGCTGCAGTCCCCTTTAAAAGCCTTTTGGCCTGGACCATGAGGTACTGAGTGTGCTGCAGATAAAGCCATACTATTTTATGTTTAATGGACCATGTCAAAAGAAACAAATACTTGAAATAGTTGGATCTTGCTACTTTTAAAAGTCTGAGCTTCGTATATCCCCAGGGTCTCTCTGCTTGCATCTTCTTGAACAATACAAGCCATTATTAAGAACATGAATAATGTGGCATGCTATCATATTAGAATATAATTAAAAACAAGAGAGCCAAGCCTCACAGCTGCTTTGAACATACCACACATACTGTGACCTCTGCATTTGTTCTGAATTAAAATCGCGTTTCTTATTTAAAACCTCACCTCCGTTTCCTTGCTTTCGAGCATGTGCTCAGTTCGCTGAGCAGCCAGTGCCTATTTGAACGATATCTGCTTTCAGTAAAAGAGCCGCATCCGAATCGGAGGCGGGGGAGCGCCCACCTGCCTGGCTGAGCACCCACCCTCTGCAGCCGGAGGAAGGCTCAGAGCGCCACAGGAGGGACACAGCAGGAAAACCACATGTCACGAGGTGCGATCTGACTGATGCTGGAAAAGCCAGCCCTGTCAGAAATGGCCTGAAACCACCCGAATGTGTTCCCCCCCATGCAGCATGCGTTGGCACAGCGCTGCATGGCGTGTCAGTGCCTGTGTGCAGCACTCCCCATTAGTCGCCTCACAGAGGCAGCACATCTACCCCCCCATTTCCAAGGTTGGCAGTTTAAATGTGGAGGGATTGTGTGCAAGCCTCTTTCACAGAAGAAGGGTTAAATGTGTGTCTGTGATCACAGCTGGGATTGCCTCAATAGCGTTAGGACTAGTGGAAAACCATATTATGACACCTACACCTTCTTCCATCAAGCACTCAGTGTTCAGAGACAGTTTTTCCTCACTAACATATTTTTATCAGTTCCTACATTAAAACCATGTATCAAGAACAAGCTGAATTAAGAACAGGCTGGCAACTGACCCAGTTTTGCCCAGTCAGCCTATCCACTTTAATAACTGTCCATAACCACAACCCATTTTTTTTAAATCTCCTCAGACTCATCAGAGGAGAGCTTTCTTGGCCTGGATGAATAAGGGCCCTCAAGGATGAATTTGGGCTCTAGAACATGCTCAGAAAAGAACCTGGTGTCTACATATCTTCAGCCCAGGATCTGCAGAGTTAAGAGGTTGTAGGCATGGTTGATACAACTGTTTGTTACGTTCACTCCAGAAATAGGCATGGGATAAGGTCTTCACAGACCTGTCTTGGACCAACAGCAAATCCAGCTGTGGACTCATACTGAACCTGAAATACTGGAAACCTTCTGAACAAGGATGGAGGCTATAAGCAATGTAGGTACTTTAATGAGTGTTTGGTGTCTGGCTTTTGTTTTGCGGTCTCCTCTGAAGAGGTGAGTGAGCTGATGTTCTTTCCAGGTGTGGGGCCTCAGGACACAATCCTTTATCTTATTCTGAAGGCTGACCCAGAAAGAAACTGAACTGTGGCTGCCTTTGACAGGATTCACAGCTGTTTAAAATGAAACGCTGTTACAGCAGAGGTACGAGTAATTCTGGTGATTCCCAGTAACACAAGTTTCTAATGGAATTGCTTGGGATTCATGGATTCTTCAGTTCAAGGACCAGGGAGTCAACATCTAGCTTTCCTTTAAATGCTAGATTACTCCAAATACAGCCAGAAAATCAAATTTCAGTCAGAGCCTTGATTGTCTTCTGGTTGAGTATCAGGCCATGTCAGGTGGGTTATCTGGGGAGATGGAGGGGTGTTTTATAGTCATCAAAGCATTAGATTTGCCAGAAATAAAATATATGGCAATCGCTGGCATTTATCTCGTCTCTTGACATGCTGTCCTTAGCATGACCCTCCAGTCTGCCACCCTGTGGCACAGTCTGTGGGATGCTTGTAAACCCTGGTTATCCTGCAGGCCCCAGCTAAGGAGAAAGCATTTAGTTAGTTCCTATTTTAAGACACAGAGAGACCACGGGGCACAGTCGTTCACCTTCACACTGAAATGCGGAAGCGCTGTGCTGAGCTCACAGGAGAGCGTTGTTTGCTCCTTACTGTGGGCTGTCACTTAGGAGTGGAGGTAGCTTCTTGTAGAATAGTGAAATTTGTCAAGGTCAGCTCTTGGCAGTTTTCTCTCAAGTCTTGTCCCCAGCTTCTCTGCTAAGAGGTGCTGGTGAATAACAGTTAAAATCAGGCCAGGCGTGCAGGCCCTGTACACTAGCAAGCGCAGGAAGTCCTGCCTGATACAGATAGGACAGGATCAGGGCACGGCCTAGACCTGCTTTCCAGGGGTGTGTCAAAGACTTGCAGCACAAACAGTATCGCTGCTGTGAGCTGGCTGTAAAAGGTACATTGCAGATCCCCAGGGTGACGTCTGGCTGTGTCCTAAGAGCTTGTGGCACAGCTAGAGTGCTCGCCTAGGCTGAGGCTCACCTAGGATGCAGGCTCAGGGACCCACTTTCAGGACTTTCAAGGTGTGGAAGGAGAAGTAATCTTTCATGTTTGTTGTTGTCTGACTATCCCTCCATATGGTGCTTCTGCCTCACCAAAGCAATACTTTGCTGCACTCTGTATTGGTTCGGGCAATGATTCTGCAGATGATTCAGCTAATATAGCTTAATACAGGAAATGTACAAGTCACATCATTAAACAATCACTTACGTATTCTAGACCTTTATCATAAGCCATCTTGAGATGAGTTAATTTATTTCTTCCCTGGTGTTTATAAGATATGACATCCTGCAAACAACTAATTCTGGATCTCCATTTTGTTTGAGATTCAATCAGCAGTTGAGACTTACACCTGGTATTATGCCAGGATACCTAGAAAGCAATGATGAGCAGGCTTTCAAGCATTTGGTAGATCCATTTAAACAAGCAGAAGCTGATGTGAAAAAACCCCAAACCCTCTGAGAAACTAGCAGTTCTTTCTCACTTTCAAAAAGGCTAAAATAAATAAATCCATGGCTTATACATGCTTGACTGAAACAATGTTTATAAGTTCCTTATCAAACCACAGAGCTGCAGTCTAGTTTATCTCAAATGAAAGGAAGGCTAAGTGAAAATAATTGCTCTCAATAGCAGAATGCAACTGTGGGTCAGAGCATCCTAAAAAGCTTAAAATATGGATCCAGGGAAAGCATAAGCAGAGATACCTTTCACTGAAAAAAATAAAAAAAGTCATTTTACTCCTCCAGACAGCCAAGTGTATGAAAGTCATAGATAATGGGATAGTAAGACTAGCTTCATTATTCATATTTCCTTATCTATTTTATTAGTCATATTAATTAACAGCAACTGAGGAGCACCTTACTCTTTGAAATTTATGTATGACTCAGTTCAATTATTTACAGAATAATGGCTAATTAAATAATTTAATTCATTTAGAAATATACACATTGTAAGAGAAAGCAGTTAGCACTTTACAACAAAGTGCATTTTTAATTTGAGGAACAAACCAAGTTAAACTGGGGAAAAAAAAAAAAAAAGAGAGAAAAAGAAACAGCAAGGAGGAGACATGGCTTAGAGAGACACAAATATTCCAGCTAAAGTCAGGAGACAGAGTGCAGGTTTCATAAGCTTCTCCAGCTGAGCTTTCTACTAATAGGATTTGCCTTCCCACTCCAGCCTTAAATCACTAGGTCGCTTACTTGGCAGTAAAGAAGAAATCATTTGGATGTAACAGTTCATAGCTTCACACAAAAAGAGCTAGTTCTTAGGCTTCGTGCCTGGAGTCTCTCTTATCTAGTCCTACAACACTAGACTTATTTAGCTACACAACCTACACGGTTATGTGTCTTGGTTCATTTTAGTGCCTCTAGGAAGTGAGCTAAATAGGCCACAGGTAGCACAGGATTCCTCAAAGAAGCAACCACCATGATGGGACCATTTATATAAATTTATATCCATGTGGAACATCAAAAAGGGACCAGAGAGATGACTGTGGGAGAAGCGGCGGAAGGCTGCAAACTTTCTTTAGGAACAGTTCAGGTGTCAAGCTACAAAAGAAAGATAGAGAATGGGGTGGTGGGTACCAAGTTATCAATAAGGTTGGTAGTTGTGGGGATGAGCGTCTCTATGAAAGTCAGGAGGAGAAGGAGAAAATCAGCGTGTGTGCAGGACCTACTTCTAGTGGAGACATCCTAGTGGAAACAGAAAGTCCTAGTGGAGATAGACTGCAAAGCGGAGCTACCGGAAGTACTGAGTTATCAAAAGGGAAGCCAAACAAACCCGGAAACAGGCACGGGAGCAAGATAAAGTAGTTCAAAGCTGTGATTCAGAGTGGGAGTGTGGTAAGAGTGAGTGTTTGGTGGCTGGGAGCCATAACAAAACTGTTTGAAAATGGTGTAAGGGCATGCTCCCAGGAGGGCCCTGCACCGCCGGGAGAGCATCTTCCCACCTGCGAGGAGCAGAGGCAGGAACTCAAAGCTTCTCAGTGAGCTCTTCTATTCTTTAGTATAAGCTTTTCTATGAAATAGAAGATATTTGATCTCCACAGAAAAACTTCATCTAAATCAGGATACAGACAGTTACAATTCTTGATAATTGCATCTCACTTACACCTGCCCCCCAAAAAAATAATAAAAAAAAAAGTGGGTTTATCATAAGCAAGAAAACAAGAGAGTGCATTAAGTGTGCTTACCAGTTCCAGGTAATTTACTAGGGAACAGAACTTCACTGCATATTTTCAAGACCTACTTAAAGGAGTATTAAAATATCAGAGATACAATCAGAGTACTATACAATTGCAACATAAAATTTGAAGACATGGATTACATGAAGTTACATGAAATGCTAGTTTACTGTGCAATTGGAACTGATCAGACACAGTAGGATATGACAGTAAATGACAATTATCAAAGTTCACTGAAAGCAATTGCACTTACCTGAATATGCAAAATATATTTAAATCTGATTCGAATTCAGCATGGTGAGTAAAAGCAGAAAGCCCGTGACAGTTATCTTATGCAATAAAGAAGTCAGTATTCAGGAGGTCAGAAAGTTTTCAGTTTCCAAAAAAAAAAAAAAAACAAAACAACAACAACAAAAAAAACACACAGTAGAACACAACCATTTTCCAAAGCAGAAAAGGGCTGCAATTCAACAATAATTGCCAGCATGAAAACACGAGCATAAAGCAGTTACTTGATTCCTATAAGCAACCTAATATGCCACTGGACTCTTTATTCTTTAAACTGGATTTACCTGACTCAGTGTGAAACAACATATACTTTGCATTACTAGCTGTGCTTTATTTGCATAGCAGTGCAGAGATGAACCAAAACAGTGAGGTTTCACTTTTTCTCAGTACTTGCTAGAACCAGTGTAACCAACCCTTCTGAATCCCACTGCCTGCTTGAACACCAGCTGGAAGGACAGCAGAGAGAGCTATGGGTGTAATAGCTTCAATCTGCATGTTAGTTTAGCACAGGGCAAATTCCTGCAAAATGTGACTCAGTTATGTTGTGGGTCCCTCTTCCCTGCCATGTTTAGGATGGATATGCCAAATAGTTATTCCCAGGTAGAATGCCAAGTGGAAACTTTTTTTTTTTTTTTTCCCCCTTAAGGGGGACAAAATTCACGCTTTTCTGACTTCAAGCAATTTCTTTGAAATAGGAATTGGTGCAGCTCCATTTCTTCAGAATTACAAAAATGTTTCTCGAGCTTAAAATTTGCCGAAGGCTTGTTTGCGTTAGGATTTAAAGGCATAATACTAGATCACATTAGACAACTGGACCTAATGCACGCCTTCTAGAAGCCTAGTCAAAAGCAAAAGGCAAATTCTCCCAGGTATTGAAATAGCTCATGTGAAGCTTTGATTCCACCCTATGGTTTCAGAAGTTTATATCCTCACTTTGTTTTAATCAGAGTTTCAAAACAGTACTATTCAGACTGAACGTGCTATGCGTGGTCTGGGTAGGCCGTGTCTAGCACACAGGTTGTTCCCCTTTTGCTGCTAGGGCAGGGAGTATTTCCCTCCCCAGCAGGCCTGCTGCAAACATGAGGGACCCACTACAGCCCGAGAAAGAGAAGGCAGTGGTAGTTCCTTCCGCTTCTAAATCAAACATCCTCGTACCTGCTCGCCCTATGCACAGTGCCAGCAGCTGCTCTTCTGCTCTAGAGCCTCGCTCAGAGTGATCCTTAGACAGCTGTTGATGCAGCTGCAAATGCCAGAGGTCTAAAGAGGTGAGAATTAAAAACAGTGGAATCGTAACCCCGCAGGAGCTCAGCAGTAATACAAGATGTGTACTCCAAAGCCAAGGGTGAGGCAAAAATAAAAAATCCTCCAGGGGAAGGTTAGCAAATCCCCCTGAAGGGCCCAAAGTATTTCCCATCCTTTCCTGCCTTTCAGACCCAGAGGGGCTGGGGCACTGTATGACCTTTCACATCCTCTCTTCCTATGGTCACCCACAAGTATTCCCTGAAACCAGCATCCTGTCCACAGCAAAAAGAAGCAGAGACCATGTGGGACTAGTTAGCACCCTCCTCTATTATCGTAGGCCTCAGGCTAAGCAGAGCTTAAAACAGTTACCTCCAAAAACACTGAGTACACAAAACAGCTCCAGAAGGCCTCCCCAGAAGCAGCCTGCCTGCTCTCCGGCTGTGTCTCCAGTCTTCTTCAGCTTAATCCTGTCCTACAAGATGTTCCCACCTATGGAAATTACAGGTTGTGTAGATTACACAGTTTTGCCTGAGGGGGTCCTGTCTAAGTACAGCAAGACTAAGCATAGTGGTAAGTCCTCTGTAGTATACTTTGTTCCACCCACTTGAAAAAAAAAAAAAAGTGACTCAAATCCTTTAGCAATTTAAAAAGAACAAGAAAATCTTAGCCCTGTGAGCACCTTCACTCAGACTGTAGCAATTTAATAATGCATAAAATAATAATAATAATAACGTAACAAAGCAGTTTCAGTTTTTCCAGGCTCCTTTTAATCATGGTTGGCAGTCTTGCCACTGCAGGTTGTGAACTCTTTGACTCTCCCAGGGTAATCATGAGCAGGCTGAGTTGGTATTTGGATAGAAAATCCACAGGGAAGCCATAGAAAAGGTTTAGATTATTCAGACACGGAAATAATACTTATCTCTTTGTATTAATAAGAATTCTTCCACATATCTTGGAGATAATCCTGACTCTCCAATAAAGATTATCCAAGAAGCTGCAGGCAGTGATGTTCAATTTTGTGGGTCCATCAGTTTTTCTGTGGAGGTGTGCACAGCTCTGTATAATGAATGGAAGTCTGCAGACATAAGGCTTGCTTAGTCAGCTCTTATAGTTTTCTTAGAAGTATTCCATGGAAACAAAAGTGTCTATGGACTGAAAATTACAAAAACAAATCACCATTTCAAAACACTGTGGTCATTAGTGTTCTCAATCTTGGCATCTAAGTCAAATCGCACTGTTGAAAACTACATTTAGAAAATGTAAATATCCAGGAGCTGTCAGTAAAATTATGTTTTCTTTCCCCTTTATATAGGTGTTGTGGGATAAGATAACATTGCTAAGTACGACTGAAGTACTGCCATTTACTACCCAAATGTGTGCCTCACTGTGAGCTATGTTTCATTCAGCAGGGCTGGCTACCTTTTTTAAGGGTTCAGAATAAAAAGCACTAGAAAAAGTAAAAACAGAGCTCAAATGGCTAGTCTATTCGAGGTTTCCACTCACCTGAAGGAAAATCAGAGAGAGGGCACAGGTGGGAAAAAAAAGGTGTGTAAAAAAGCATTGGGCTGCTTTTATGCTCTTTATCTATACCAGGCTGGCCCTTGGAACAAGTAATAACTTTGCGAAGCAGCCTCTTCATGGCTTGAAAATGCTGCAATAATTTACCCCAACTGCAATAGCAGGTCGGCAGGCAAAAATGAACCCTCATGCATACGTCTTTTGGACATACCCTTTTTTTGTGAAGCCAGAATTTCTACCCCAGGAACCTGGATAAGAGAAAACAAAACAGATGCTGCCGTATAAATCAAGTCATTTTAGGGTTTCTGTCTTCTAAAGAGCAGAGCAAGCCAGCCCCAGCAGAGCTGAGAATCAGAACCATTTAATTGCAAATATCACTAATAAGGAATAATAGGACAGTAAAGCAAATGAAGCAAAATGCAAAGCAATTATTCTTATTTGTTTGGGTTCGATACAATGCTGGATAAAAATCAAATTCTCACATGCACTCAACACTGGAACGAACAACTGTTGTCAATTACTACTTTCATTCAATACTTAGAGAAAATATTTTACAGTACACTGAAGTATCTTCAACATTACTACTAGCCTTATTTTGTTTAATGTACACCCCATCTCATTCGAATTCTGCCACTTTAGTTAAGTGCTTTTTATGAGTTATTGATGCTCCATTGTTTTGCATGTACTTCATTCTTTACCATCTGTGACAAGATTTTTAATCCTTACACACGAGAAACCAGGCTCAAGCAAGAATGACCTGTCAAGAATACTTACAGCTTTGTGGTTAACTCTCTCTTGAGTGCAATTTAATCGACGTGGTGCTGCCTGACAACATACAAGATTCAGCAACGTAATAAAATCTAGATCTTAACCATTTGAGACTATCAAAGAGAAAGGTAGAGGTTTAGAGATTTGAAGCAGCACCAAAAATGCGGCATCTGAGATGTCCACGTTTCTTCTTTAAGATTGGCTGAGTGGGTATGAACTGTGTTTTCAATGGGACAACTGACAGTTTGCATTTTAGTGATGCTTGATTTTTCTTCTTCTTATCATAACAGATTATAGGCAGAAACAGAAAAGATTTCCAGGTGCTCTTCTGCCACTGGGTCTTAGCTTTTTGTGAAGCCATCACTCTCATAGTTAGATCATTTTAAGCCATCATTTTAGGCAATCTTTGACCTCACTGTTGAGAAATTATGGCACTTGCTCATCTATTCAGTATGAACTGAACTACAGTCACCAAACTGTATCATTTGGAAGTCAGCTATCTTTTCAGTATACAGTTCAGTATACAGTATAACTGAACTACAGCCACCAAACTGTATCATTTGGAAGTCAGCACTCAGATACTGCCCCAACAAGTATTTCAGGATAGACACTTTAGAAAACTCTTGGATGCTGTTATTGTGGAGCCACGATGGGGAGGGAGATGAGGTTAGTGTGGTGAGGAACAGGGGTCTTGTGACAAAATAAGAAACCCTCTGCTGTGCATGTGGAATAACCTCCCTCCAACCTTTCATTGTGCTCCAACAGCTAAAACTCTTGTCCCAGTCTGAGTTGTTTTATCACTGACATCTTCATACTCTCGATCTGGTCCACCTAGTGATGGGACCAAGTTCTTTTTGATATATTGATGCAAGTTACCTCATTAAGCCATCTGAAAGACTTAAGTCATTTTAAGTGCATTTTATTTTAAACCAGTCCACTGTCTTTTTTTATCCATCACATTAGATCTAAACCTTCCATTCTCATCTTCGGTGCCTTGCATAACTGCATATTTTCTACCTATACATTTGCTGTCTCCTCTTAGCATTCACCGCAGTCTCCATGTTCTACTTACATACCTTCACTGCTGTCTTTTCTGTGTTATTCTGCCCTGTTCATGAAATGCAGTGCTGATTCTGGTTCACCGAATCTGAACTTTTCATTCAAATCCCTCCTTTATGTTCATTTTGGTAGTGCCTGCAATTAGTGACTCACTGATCATAATTATTTTAAATAAACCATTTAGCTAAGCAGTTGAGGTGTTTACAAGCCCAAACAGCTTAACAGCTTGATCTTATTGCCATAATGTGTGAGGTAGTTCCTCATTCCATCTTCTCCTGCTGTTTATTACTCTCTTTCTAATCTAAAGTTAGATGCTTAAACTCTTCAGGGAAGTGATTATGTCTTTCTTTTTGTTTAGTGTAGTGCCTGCCATGTTTTAAGGTACGGTAAAATATAATACCTAATACGCACAAATTGATACCTGTAGTCCAGCATAGACTCAAAAATATTAATATAATTAAGAAAAAGTAAATCTTAAAAATCAAATGCCATAGTGTGTGTTCAATGAGAAACAAGAATAAGATAAATCCAAGAGTGCAACAGTTTTGAGTTAAAGGCTTAATTTACAAGCCTCCCTAAAGAAGAAATGCCCCACTTTAGGAAAATAAATGAAAAAAAAAAAAAAAGAATATAGCGATGCTGGAACTACAACATAGTTCTACAGAGATGCTTAAAATTCAGTAGATCGAATGAATGCGAGCTGCCTATTTTAGTCTATGTAAGCAGCCAAGAATGTCTAGAAACAGTTTTCCAGGACAGAGCTGTCACATGCTTAAGATGAATGTTGCGCTTGCCTCTAGTAGAGCTGAAGTCTATGACTTAATCTTATCTGTTTAACATCCAAGAATCCAGTTTTAGATTTTTGGCAGCTAACATATGCTCCCCCTGTGGCAACTGTATAATAACATAATATACTTAAAAAAATCCAGGCTCAGTTACCTCATGAAACTATTTTAAAATTCAGGCTGAGCACAACTGCAGTATTTCAGTTTACAAGCATCATTTTCATTTACAGCTGTTTTAAAGGACCCATTCTAATGTTTTATGTCTTTCACCACCTGCAGAACTGAATGAAAATATTTATTCTATTTTATAGAGGGCTACCAGAATCAAGAAAGCAGAACGGAGTGAGAAGGAATAAAATAATTTAAAATAAAGATAAGATCCAAAATAATTTATTTTATTACCAGTCTGCTAACAGTGAAGATAGTTTAAAAATATTGGGAAACCAGAATAAAAATAAACTTTAAGCAAGTAGCAGTCTTACAAATGGCCAGTTGCCTAAATGAGTATTTATATTAGTGCTTATAGGCCTGACAAAAACAAATTAGATTCCTAATATTTTTAATTACTGTTTTTAAAGTAATTTATGTACATAAAAGGGATCAGTTTATTTAACCTGCAGCTTTAATGTGCCTGAGGTCTAAGTTCTTTGGGCAGGAAATCTCTTTTCAGTGATTATCAGTACCAGCTGGAGGCTCCGTTGTAATATAAAATAAAGAGCAAGAAAGGAAGGGGAAAATAAGCTGGGCCTTGAAAGAGTCCTGCTTGGAGCCAAGAGAGGCAACCTCCTCCCTTATAGGGGAATGGCTGAAAAGAGTCGAAATCAATCGGGAAGAGTACAAAAGATGAAAGCGAAGCAGGTAAAACAACAAGGTAAAGGCTGCAGCTGAGGAAGAGTGAAGAGGGAAGGCAAAAAAGCCAATAAAATTGAAAGGAGTCGGTCTTTTTGGTTTGGGGAGTACGGTCTTGCAATCCCAGTGATGATCTATGGCACACTGCACTCTTAACAGAAAGGAAAGGCACAAAAAAAGATACAAGGGATAACTAAAGGGATTATGTTAGTACCAGAGGTAAGGTTTAATTAAATACTGGAGCCAAAGGTTTTAAAAAGAAAGTCCCAGACAAGGACAGCAAGCAGAAATCCCAGACTGTGGCAGCTTCTCTGCCAAAGAACAGGTGAACACAAAGGTTTGCAAAAAGGGTTGGTGAATGATGCCTGAAGGAACCCTGCCCAGGGGTGAGAAGAGAATTAGGGGATGGATTAGTGGGTTTCCCTCCCCAGCTTTTGCTTAGTGAGTGGTTAAGGGATGCTAAAAGGTACTGTGTGAGAGCTGTGTTCTGACAACCCGTGAGGTGCAGGTGTTGTGGTCACAGCAGAAAGTTCAAGCTGCTCTGCTAACAGTTGTTAGCCGCAACTCATACCAGAGCGGGCAATTCTAGTGCAAAATGAGCAGGCAAGTATCCACGGCCTTTTCTTCTCTTTGCAAATGTGGCCCTAAGGTGGCACTTGCAATTTCATCACCAACTTACTAGGAACCGGTACGAGACCATAACTACATATCTTTTAGAATAGCTGTCTGGCTGTAAGGCTTTCAGTAGAGCTGGAAAAATGGTGGGCAGGGGGGAGGGAAATTCTCCGTGAATTATGAAGCTGGTCAAGCACCAGAAAAAACTGGTGTGTTAAATAAATGATTTGAGGAAAAACAGCCATAGTCACTGAACAGTGAAGAGTTTCTTTACATTACAGAATATCCATCTAAATTTCAAAGCTGATTCTGATCCAAACATAATTTCCATTCCTTCATGTCTCTTCATGGCAAGCACTGATAATCTTTTCATAAATACTTTTAGGCCAAGAATTATTACGTGAGGAAATGTATGAATAACTTTGAATTACAAGTAGGTTCAAGGGTTTCACAGTCTGCCTATGAACTATGTACTAGTGAGGAGAAGCAGCTATGTGCTGAATAATTTGTTCAAAATTATTTGCTCAATACAGACTTACAGGCTTAGCAATTTGGTCTGGATTCAAACCAGTCATTAAGTGAAAAACCATTTCTTTAAACTTATTCAACAAAATAGTCAATTTTCATAAAACTTGTATGTATTTAGTGGTTTTAGATAAAACATGATTTTTGTAAATAGCTCATCAGCACCCTAGGTCTGAGCAGTGACGTCTGCCTGCATCTGCAGACAGTCTGGATCATTAACTTTGGGAAATGTGAATTGCACCATGAATCTCAATAGTGTGTTAACAAAGTGCTCTTGGGATCCTGTCAACAGCCCCTCAGGAGAAGAGTATGTGTGTGATGAGGGATGTGGCAGGTCCGAGCTAGTCACCCTTGTGAGGGTAAAGATTGGGAGGCATCTCTGCAACCTTCCCTCTTTCTGAGGGCTTTTTTCCAGTGGAGAGAAAAGCCTTGCTATGACTCCCACAGGCGTGGTGAAAGGAACCCCCTGTCCAGTTGGGAACAAAGCCGTGGTGTGGATGTCCAACATGCTGTGCTGTTCCAAAAGGCCATTGCTTTTTGCAGCAAAGCTAACTTAGGTAATGCCTGCCTCATGTGCCTGTATCATCCCCCAGCTGTGTTGGTACAAAGGTTTGTCCAGCTGCACGGTCAACAAGATCAGAGACTGATTAGAATTTATCATTACCTGGTAAATTAAGTTTATTTATAACAAAGACCAGAGGAAGAGGCAAAATCACTTTCAGTTACCAGTAGCTCACTTCCTGGCTTCTGGAGTTAGCTAGAAGGCAATGTATGTGTCTTCCTCGGTGCACACTGAAATGTGGTTAGGGGTGCACTAAGGTGAAACTGTCCTCAGAGGCAGGGAATGATGCCACGGAGTCCCTCTCTGCCTCCTCAGCTCCCTGCTGGGCTTTTAGCTGTACTGGCAATCCAATACGCTGGCTGAGCTTTATGTAAAGTGCTTGAATGATTTCCTATTTTTGGTTCTCCATTTAGTTATGTTTGTTCAACTGTCTAAGAAGGTTATTTAAAGCATATTTTTATTTACATATGAACTGTAAAATATTCAATACCACTACATTTAAATAACTTTTGTAACAAAGTGATAAGGAAATCAAATATGAGCTTGACAGCTGTGGAAAAGGGACAGTTAGAGGTGCACTATAGCAAAAACAGTGTTAATGTTTTATATCTTCATTATACCCTGTAAACACTTACATGCTTGATTAATCTTACTCCTATTTAAGTCAAGGAAGCGGCTCACATGCATAAAGTAAAAGCATACATAAGGACAGGATGGATTAGGCCTACGTTGACACAGAGCGTGATAACACATTACAGTTTAATAGGCTTACCAGACCAAGGGCTCTGAGTGGAAAAACAATATTATCTTCAGAATGATAAACATTCTACTAATTAACTCTGGTTTTAGATTATCCCTAGATATATCTCATAAAGAAGCAGTGAGATTTCCCCCGTCTCTCAGAAATATGAAAAGACCTCTGTACCATTTAAAAAAGAGATTATACTCTTCAGGGGGTTTTGTTTGTTTGTTTGTTTTTAATGGCTGTACAACTAAGAGACCTGCTAATAATTATGTAAATTATCCGACTCAAGATGAACTGATTTCTTTAATATATACCACGCTGCTATGTATTCTGTAAGGCTTAAAGTTTAAGTGCTGAAGCAATAGCAGAAAGCCAAAAAGCTTAATGATTCTGATTGCTACCATTCACTGACCAAATGCAACTAAGTTTGAATGCAATCCTGAATAGGTGGAATAGTTAACAACATGGCTGTGCCTCTATTTCAACTTCTCTTTAATTGGCTATGTCAACACAAAATCTGCCAGACTATCATGAACGAAACTGAAGTATTTGTATATAAAAAATAAATGACCAAGTCCAGAAATATGCGTTATGCCTGAGTGAGCTACCACCCATCCAGTTCTGGTCAGCAGAAGTTTGTCTGAGGTATTGAGTGTCCTGGTAGCCGGCAGGAAGGCTATGAGAGAGGGTGCAATTCTGTGCTCTCTGCTGCTCAGAGCGCGGATGTGGTCATGGAGATGTGTCAGGAAGGAGAGCAGATGATGGTGATGCTGTACAAACCGGTTGCAGAATAGAAAAAGAAACAGCAGAGCATAGGAAAATTTGCTAGTTTCATTTCCAGTTTAACTTCACTATGTAGAAAATGTTCTGCTGCTGTCAGAAAACATGACAAGTGAGCAGGATATTTTAAAGACCACTCTGTTGCTTCCACAAACCATCAGTGTAGGATGCAGAAGTTAAGACAGCTTTCCTCCAAACCTCATCTCCCTCACAGGTGGTAGCCATTTCTACACAACGCAGTTTAATTCCAGCAGTAATAACAGCATAGGACTAACCTCTGCCCGGTCCCATTCCACAGCCTATGTTACCCCCTATTGACTTATGTCAGCTGTGAGCTATGTCTGAAGTTTATAGGCAAGAATAAAAAACAAGTCTTTGCATGGTTCTACCTTTTTCATTTAAGAAATATGCATATTTTTTAAAGAACTGGA
This sequence comes from Tinamus guttatus, assembly GCF_000705375.1. The sequence goes on from NW_010581296.1 coordinate 90,681, forward strand.
ATAAAACATGTCACAGAGCAAAGTCCCTCAGCTTGATATGTAGTTTTCAAAAGAATGGAAGGAGCACTATTGCAAAGATTCTAGGTATTCCTGGAAGAAAAAGGTACACTGCTGAAATTAGAGGTAGATGAAAATCTCTGGACTAGCCAGCTGAAATGCACTGGAAATCTATAGTGAGCACTGGGAACTCAAAAGGCACTTTAAGCTGCTGGACAAATCCATATTTTCACAGATTTTTTTTCTGTTGTGAACTGATGTGTGGGAAAAGCAGCCTCCTCAAATGAAAGTGGTGGATACAAAGTCTTACCTACAGCAAAGGTAAATTTTCTGCAAACCAAGGGATATGATTATGTCAATGAAGTGCTGGCCTCTTTCCAACATTTTTCCATGTTGTTGTAAAACAGCCTCTAGTAAGGAGTCACCCTGCATCACCTCTGCAATTACAGGTCATCTTAACAGATGCAAAACAGAACTAAATAAAAGACATTGCACAAGAAGAAACAGGATTTTGTCTACAACTTTGATCTAACATTAGGCCCAATGCCTCAACAGCAGCCATGGTAACACAAACTGCTATCCCTGAGCATGCAAAAATGGAGAGACAAAAATCACAACTTTAACTTAAAAAGAAAAGAAAAAAGAGAGAGAGATTTTGGGGGAAAGGGGAGAAAGGTCTTTTATTGAAGTTTTTGATACTGTAGGATTTACTTTTTCAAGCTTTGCTTCACTGTTCATATAAATCTGAGATCCTCCCACGGTCTCAGGACATCTGGAGCTGATGACTTAAGAAAAGCCCTAAACATCACTAGAAATGTTAACACTCAGCCTGTCAGCGTGACTCTGCAGGGCCACCAGCAGCAGAACAGCACGGTGGGCAGCGCAGGACGCGAGGCAGTGCGGGGAGACCTTGCCCCTTTCAGCACGTCCTTGCCTGTGTGACAAGGAATGGTTATACTCCTCCCTGTCCTCCCTTCGTGCGTTTTGAATCAATAGTTGGTTCTGGCTTGAAAAGCTTCAGTGTTTTAAATCTGGCTAAATCGAGTCTCCCGTAAAATTGAGCTGGCAGCAATGTTTCCTGTCTGACTTGCAATTGAAGCGGGTGTCATTGGCCAAAGGTGACAGGAAGGCTGAGGTAGGTGAGAGAAGGATTGGCTGGGTGCGGTTTTCCAGTGGTAAATGTAACAGATTTTGGTGGGATTTTATATATAACCACAGTACTGATGTGCTGTAATCCAATTTGACTATATTCCCTGTCCTAGTTCTTATGACTGATTCCTATTTTAGTCTAGCATCTGCAGGAAGTGTGTCCTGTGTTTGACAACCTCAGCTTTCTGATTTGTTCTGCTTTTAAAATGCACCTATCTGATAAAATCATTTTTTTCAATTTCTACCCTTACTTTATAAGGCACTTTCCCAATACAGATTTCTTGTCTACTGCAAGTTAAGAGTGACATGGCATTTAGCGGGGGGTGAAAAAGCAGTTTTAAGTCTACTTATTTCAGTTCTTGTGACTCCGCTGGTACTGGCTCAGCTGTACTTACTGCTGTGGGAGATGCCTCGTGCATGAGGAGCTGCTCTCCTACACAGAGATGGGGTGGAACAAAAGGCAGCAAGTGGGTGCACGCTGGTCTCCCACTGGCCTCCTGAATTATTTTTAAATGTTCTGCTTCTTACCATATGCTTCTCCTTCCCTCCATGTCCTGAAATTGCGTCTGAAATCAGGAACTATTATATAGCTGCTGGTTAAGTAAGCAGTTCTACAGAGCGAAGAGAAAGTAAGAGCAAAATATACAGCTTTTGGGGAGGGGGCTTCAGGTGTGTATGAGAAGCTCTAAACAAACTGCTGCACTCAGTGTCTTCTACAGGGCAGGAGAACCTCCTTCCCACCCAAGATCAGCCCCAAAACACAGAGAACAACTCTCAATGCTGATGGCTTTACATAATCCAGAGCAGTCCTTTCCTGGGGCTTTTAGGACAAGGCAATCAGTCCCATTATTATTCTACTGCCATAAGGGAGCTCTCTTCTAATGTATGGTGATAGAGCAATAATCTACAATGTACATTCTTATCATCACTCGTAAGTGAATCATATAAAACTCCTCCATTACCATACACCATAAAAAGATTAAGCCACATGCGCATTTTAAAATGTAATTATTATATTTAAAGAAATGAAACTGTATTCTGAATGATCTCAGTACTTTATTTAGCACAAGAGACTGCACCAATTTATTTTTTCTATTAAAACAGTTTTTCACAATTCCTTTTTGTTAGAAAATAAAAGCTTAAAGCCAAGCACAGCTGCTGAAAAGCATTAATGAAACCTGTGTCTGCCTAGCAGAATCGAAGCAGTAGGAGAGGTGGCAGCTAGCCACAGAAAAGGGCAAAGGAGATCGGGAAAGCTGTAACAAGGGAGGCATGAGATAGCAGGAGATAGCAAAGATTTACAAATGGGTTTCCTGTTACCATCCGTTACCATCTATATCTGCATCTGGGCAAAATGTAATTCAACAGATTTGCAGTTTGGAAAATGTTAGTGCATTATGATAACATCAACATTGCACACCGAAACCTTTAAAGTGAATTACAACCACATTACATTCAGTAGGGTACACTGGATCCAGTTAAAATCTAAATAAACATGCCTTTGCAAACTTATTTATAGGGTTGTGAGTTTTCTCAAAGGCATGTGTGTAGCCTACTATTAATCTTCAGAAAGCAACTGCGTTTCTTATAAACACAAATTAATATATTATTTTTTACATTTCCAAATTAAGTTGTGTAATAAAGTGCATCCTTTTAAATCAAGGTAATGCAAGCTGACATGTGCTTTCCTTTGTGAACCAGATGTTTTAATTGTTAGATAAGCTCCTAATAGTTTGCTCGTTCTGAAAAGAAAACGAAAGCATATGAATGACCTTTCCCTCCCAATGGCTTTCAGAGCAGCTACTTTTCTCAAAGATTAGGAGTCTCTTGGACTCAAGCCCTCACTCCTCTTGTATCTCCAAACTACAGTCTGAATTAGTTTTCTGCTTTAACAAAAACTCCTGCTGTGTTGGAGAATCTCTTAATTACTTTTCAAGCTCCTTGTGTTATTGTGGAACTCTATGAAAATCTGATTAAAGTGCTAATAAAATGAGTGAATAACATTTTTTTTCTTCTTAAATTGGAGACTAAAATACAGAGCTATATTGTCACAGTGTCAGATAATACGTGAATATAAATATATAAATGGTACTAAATGAGAGCCTTCTGTCATAAAAATGTAACCGTGGAAATTATTCAACCCACATCAAATAGTGTGAAATATTAAGGAGAAAACTTGGTAATTTAGGTGTGTAGAATTCTTTATCAAAGTAATTTAGAACACTGAAGTTTTGCCTCCTCTGAGAGTTAAGAAAAAATAGCACACTTCCCAAACACAACATCCAACTTGTTTGAACGTCACCAGCTGATACTTGTGTTTCAAAGGCAGCCAGTGGCTTCCAGTTTGCCACCAGACATGAAGACTGTAAAGGTTCATCATCAGAGTTGCTTCAGTGAGAGCTGCTGTCTTTTTTGATAGCAGGTATAGACTTATAAATCTGCCCAGCAAAAATTATATAGCATAAGGCCTCGGAGGAAAACAGAGCTCAGAGAAACAGAGAAAACAGCAGGGAATTGCAAACCTGCTGAGGTTTAACAAATGCTCAAATAAGTCTTTGTCTCATCTGTATTGCACATCTTTATTATGGCCTACAAACTTTCTGTATGCCATACCCATGACAAAGAAAATCCCCAAAGTCCCCAAAAATCAGGACTTAAGTAGCCCAACTTAAAACCGAGGCTCAGGATAGAAGTGTTTTCTTTTTTTAAAGATGGTGATACGTTTGTGAGGGAGCTGAAGAAAGGTCCTGCTTTCTGACAGGTAGAAGGAGCCCCAGATGGTGGGAACCTTCACTACCCCATTGGTTTGTCTGTGTTTGTCTCCTTCTCCATTACTTTTCTTAAACCCTGCTCCCTCAAGTCAATTTGGGATGTACATTCCCTCAAAATGTCATGCTTCCTCTGTAATTCACCCTTTGAGGTGAACATCCAGATACATGGCAAGTCTTCCTTTACCAGCTATTGGCAATTAATGACAAGACCATGTAGACTTATTTTTTAAAAAAATCACCTTAAAAACACATGTCCCTGGTGATCATACAAAGGATAACAGCAGGAGCATGGTGTAGCAGATTTTGGAATCAACAATACTGGCATAAATCTAGAGAGATGCAGCTACATCCTATATTCACTTTGACTTTATAGAGAATGAAGTGAAGATACTCCAGCAGGCATATGCTGCTGGACCTGCACAGTATCTGCCAAACCAGGCTGTTCTGCAGTTGCCTGCAGGAATTTATCAGGAGTTGAAGCTACCACTTCGTTGGGAGCAGCCACTCAGCCACATCCCGGCTCTGGGCTGCATTCATGTTTCAGAGGGAGACATCTGCCTTAAAAAGTGGCGCTTCGGTGTCATCCAAAATGAAGACAAGGCATACCACTCACTCCAAACATGTACCTGCAATCTCACATTGATGCCATGACTTTTCTACCAGCATTCAGCCACTGGTTCCCTGATATATGGAGATATCTAGGTGCATAGGCTGCTGGGTGCAAGTTGCTGCTGCTTGGAAGAACAGCAGCTCCCCATGCATCCCCGTGGGGAGCCGGGCAGCCTTGCAGGGGCCTCACACTGAATTCAGCTCCCTGCATTTTTGTACTGCACATTAAGTCTTTCTTCAGGATGGGGGCACCTGCTGCCTTTCTCACAGGTGTCCCCACCACAAAGGCTCAGGTAGAAGGAAGCGTGATACTGGAAGCACCATATCAGATCTTACCCCTTTCTCCAGCCACATGGCACTTGCAGGAACTTTATATGAAATCACTACTGATGTCCTCAGCACACAAGCCCCAGCAGTACGGGATTCCCAGTGACTGTCACTTAGTTCTAAAGGTGAAGTGGAAAACATGTGTAAACATTCATGTTTTGTCAACATTTAAATCTGTCTGCTCAAGCTAATGTGCCAGAGGAGGGGGAAAAGAAAAGTAAAACAAAGGCTGGTCGCTGTGCTGGCTCTTTGCTCTCAGGAGACCGGGTTGCTGACGTCACCGACACCAATCCTGGCAGAGCAGAGTGTTCCTCTTTGGGTTCTTTCATTTCGCTTTATATCAGCAGTTCGCTGCTCAATGCACTGCTGTCACAAATGGCAGGCAGAATGCTTTTTTTTTTTCCTCTCCTGTAAATTCAGGATAAATTAGATTTGGTGCTCGTCCAAGAACAAAATACTGTCTGCTATTGTAAGTATCGTTATGGGCCAGATCTTCAAATCTTTACTACTGGCAAAGGGTGGTGTCCAAGTATTGAGTTAGTAAATTGAGTTAGATTTGGCCCTGTATCTTTCACATCTTTGCCTTTAGCTTTTGGTCCTCCCAGAAATTGCAAGTGAATTTAGTCCTTATAACAGGAAGAAAAAAAAAAAAAGGGTTGGCTAAAATAAGTAATCCAGATTTTCTTGCTATAACTATCCTTTGCCTGGGCTGACTAGAGTTCTTTATTTTAAACTGCAATTAATTTCTGTAAACAGGAGCTCTGACGATCCCAACCTCATTTGCATGGGATTTGTATGGGAAAAAATGAACTCAAAGTGAGTGGAGGTCTAAATAATGTAGTATCTATAGCCAAAATAATAAGTACCTTGTGGAAAATTGGAAATGACTTCTCTTTTCCTTGTTGCTTTTTCTAATGCTGGTTATTTTTCATCTCCAAAGCATCTTAGAGTTGAAACAAAATGGTACTTGTGGCATTTGTTAAAATTTCAAAGGGGATCTGTCCACAATACTTTCACGTTGGTTTTCTGTAGAGACTGGGTATTTCTAGTCAAAATCTTCCCTTTTGCACATCACAGAGAAGGAAATTTAATCCAACCTAATCCTAAAGCAAGTTATTTTCTGATGAGACTCACCAATAATTTAAAATCATTTTAAAATGGCTAATATGTGTGATATATGTCCAGACATTTAAAACTCAACAAGGAGAATAATTCAGTAAACAAAAGTTTCCTTGTAATTGATTTGCCTGTCTCTGTTTCACAAAATTTTCCCAGCATTGCCTGCATGTGATGATGGCTGCTGTCATGAATACGAATTACATGGTTTAATGTCTTTGCTGTGAAAAAGTGATTAAAATAGAATTTTAGATGGAATCAGTGTATAAAAAGGCTACAAGTTATTACAGAAAATGTATTTTTACTGTGGTATTATTTTTAAATGGCAGGACATGGAATGGAAACGCAATCTGGAAGGAGTGGAGAGCTGGGGACAGATTCTATTGTTTTCACATGAAAAAGTTGTTGTTTTAATAATAGCCTTCTTCGATAATGAGATTTGTTTTTAATTAATAGTCTGCTTAACACGTGTGTTCCATTACCAGGAACCTCTTAGTGCTTCCGAGACCTCCTAGTGAAAGCAGAGACGCAGCGGAGGGTGGCACGAAGCTGTTGGAGGTGGAGGCAGCCGCACTGGTCCCGCAACCGGGAGGAGCGCGTTCGTGTCAGCGTGATGCTGTGCACAGTGAGTTCAGCCAAGGAACACTGCAGCTTCAGGCTGAATCTCTGCATTACTGGGATCTTTACACCTGTGCTGGGTAAACACCATCCCAGCACCTGAGGTGACATCCTGCATAAGGTAAGATAAACTCAAGGACTAGAGTAGAACATAATTTGAAACTACGTTACACCGTAATACAGCACCGTATCCACGCTGGCCAGGGCAAACTGGCTGAAAGGCCAGAATAAAAAGTTGTTGACTTATTTGTTTGTATCAAATAGATCAAATCCAAGCCTCAAAAATCACCTTCCTCTTTCTCAGACCTTTTCTTCTCACCTCACTTCCAAATTCACCCCATAAAACAGACAGACTGAACACCAGTTTGCAGCCATTTCTACTCTCTTAAGTTGTTTTCTGGAGACTTTGGATGAGAAATGGTCAAAAAGCCCCTTTTTAGCCCACATGAAAAAATAAATATTGGTATCTCAAGTCCAGTGAAAGTGAAGCTGAATGCTTTACTGTGGCTCAGAAGATACCAAAATCACTCTGTTATTTTCTCTGGTAAGAGTAGCATCCTGGTGTTAGCTACAATGACATGTATCTCAGAAAGCCAACCATATGAAACTGGGTTTACACTGGTGTAATCTATTGTTATGTTGTGCTAGTTTTACCCATGCTGAGAAGTGTGTTACTTTGCTCAGCCCAGATCCCTCCAGCAACAGTGTTTCAATATGTGTCGTTGCAGCCAGTTTGTACTGCTGTTAATTACAGCAGCAGGAACCGTCCCTGAGTGAACACGTTCATTTCCTTCAGAAAGTGGAATTAGGAGAAGGCGATGTCAATCCCACCCGAGATTACCGAGTTTATGTGTTAAATCGCTTCGCGACTGCAGAGTATTGACTATAAAAAGATTGCGACTGTGCTGGGTGATGACCATGTGGGGCTGCTGATCCTGGAGCAGGGTGTGATGTGAGAGCGGGCAGCCTGTGAGAAGCGTCGGCATCCTCCCACCGCTGCGGCTCTGCGTCGGCCTTTGAAGGATTCCCCAAGGAGCAGCATGCTACCCAGCTAAAGCAAGCACGGCAAAGGCCAGCCGTAATATCACATTTCCAAATCTGGTCTATTTCAACTTGAAGTGAATTATATGTGCTTTGTTTGTGTATCTTATTTCTAAACCTTTAAAGCATTTTTTTTTACAGTGTGGAAAGAATTTCCCCCCTGAAAGTGTGTGGAAGACGATGTGACAGATCAATTAGCAATAAGATACTTAGGGCTAGCTTTTTCAAACAATACTCCCCTTGACAAGGCCTTAATCTGTAAGTAGTCTCACTGAAATTTAATTAAAGAATATTTCAAAACACCGATTCTAGAAATATGGATGGTGTTTTGAGTTTAACCAAACAGACTGGTTTTGTTCTATGTGTAAAATGACTTTCAGAAACCAATTTATTATGACCAAAAGTTAAAAAAAAAAAAAAAAAAAAAAAGAAAACTCTCTTCTGGTATTTCACAGAGCCTTTCTATGTAAATCACTCTTCAGTAAGAGTGATTTACCAAAGCATTGCAGTTCAGCACTGAAATGGTGCTTCCAGCTTGGTTCAGGGCACAACACAAAGATATTGCTAAAGGAGCAGTACAGGAAAAGACCCAGAGTAACATCTCTTCTCCTTATTTCATCACTCTAACACTCCTGACTTTTTCAGTTTGCTATTGAGATCCTCTGAAGAGTTGAGACTCTTATTTTATTTTGTACTGTCCAAGAAAGTAATGAGAAAAGAGCTGCTTTCTCTTTGACCCTTCAGATCTCCTCAGCTTAATTCTAATGTATAGTTTATGTGAAGCTTTCCCATATAACCCCATACTAATATAATTAGTTATAAAAAATCCTCCTTGAGAGTATTACTTCTGTTTCAGTTCAACTCTCCTCTTTACAGTACTTTGAATATCTTTGGGCATTGCCAGGAAATCTAGAAATGTTTTCCATTTCCAAAATCTGTCATTAATGAGACTGCTACTACTGTACATAAGAATTATTCTATACTATTCTAAGAAGAGGCGCTCAGACGTTTTAGAAATATGAACTAAGGGATCTTGAAAGGAAAAAGGCAGACCACCTTATCATGAAAGACATATTTTGGGGAGGGGAAGTTTTCTCACCACATTATGATATGTCCTAACATATAGAAGGCTACAATTTCAACTTCTGTCCTGGATTTCTAAGAACTCTGACCATTAGTGTGACTGTACTTTAGCAGAGCTCACACATGGAGAATAAATTTCTGTTCTTATTCACAAATGCACAGACCCGTTTTCTCATTATTTTATAATATAACATATGCACTTATGCAGGGAACACTAGAGAGTTAACTGAGGTATCTTCTCTTTGAATGTAGTTTAGATGCTAAATATTTAGAAGACAGCAATTCTCTGTGATTAATAACCTCTACACCAGTCATCAGCCATGGTCTGTGAGTTATAGTTTGTGAGGTGAGGGGAAAATTACCACATCTGGAAGGGAAAAGTGCACAACACATTGGAATTGGGGAGGTAAGGTAGTCAAGGAACCAAGCCAAGAAAAAGTAAGTAAGTGTGCACAGAGAGAATGGGAACGCCAAGAAAAAGTAAGTGTGCACAGAGAGAATGGGAAAAAATAAAAAGTGGCTGGAAAATGAATGGGAAGTAGGGTTGGAGAAAAATAAGGCTTCAGGTACAAAGGGCATATTCAAAGAAAATATATATAAAAAAAGAAATAGAAGGAAAGGGTGAAAAGAAATCAAAGACAAAGGTACAAAAATGTGTGAAAGACAATTGGAGGCTTGCTCAAACAGAATTAGAAACCAAGATGCTCTTATTGCTCATCATAGCCTTTTTCTCTCTAGTTCTACGCTTCTTTGCATGCTGTAAGGACTTTTGAAGGGAGACTTCATTTCGAGGAGTCTAAAGCTGAATCTGCACAGCTCCATCAGTTTTCTCAAGGTAGTTAGTGAGAGAGCACTTCATTCCAGATGCCAAAATCTGTTTACTACTAAATAAATAAATGAATAAGGCCATAAGATGACAGACGAGTCAAATTTATAATACATTATAATCTGTTTCCTAGAAGGGATAAAACAATTTATTCGTGCAAAGACACATTTTGCTTTGGCTCTCAACCTTTTAAAGTGACATCATGCGCAAAACAGGGATTATGTGGAGTTCCTGAAACAGTCATATTGTCTGCAGACCAGCTATTAGAGCAGCCCCAGTCTTCAGAAAAATCAAGTGCAAAGTCTCAGATGGAAACACAGATGAAATAAGCCTGTGACTTTGCTACGTGTCTGTGAGGAGTCCTCTGATGCGGACAAGAGGTAACACAGTGCCTGCGATTTACTGAAGAACCTGTCCTGGTAGAGCCAGGCTCCGCAACAGGGCATGAGTTGTGGCAGACATGAGGTTTGTTGGTTTGATATGAAGGACTGGCAAGAAAAAGGCCCTCCAACAGAAATAGGCCTCCTTGGACACACTGAGACACCTACTGTGCACCAAGAGATGAGACAGATGTGACAGATCTGTAAATGGGACCTGCCAGGCCCTTAGGCAGAAGGGTAGTATCAGGCAGGCGGAATATGCTTGCAGACTGACTACTGTATCTTTTCAGAGATACTTTTGACTTCCAGGAATAGTAAATTAAGGCTGGTTTGTTGTTGATTAATTCTGTTGTCCCTGAGATTCAAGGCTGGATGCTGATCTAAACTGAGACCCTCTGGGATAACACAGTGGGGCCTGTGGCTATAAATCTCTGTTGTGAAAGGCAGGGAGCACAGGTCCCAGTCTTGGTCCCACCTGAAGGAATGTGATAGCTAAAGATGTAAAGTTTGTGGTAACTGAAGTGAGGGGTTGAAGTGTCGGCTGTTCTGCTCTCAGGAATCCTTACAGAGGTTGCCAGACTTCTCCCAGGGGTTGCCACCTCCGAGCAGGGGGAGCTCATGAATCAGCCACCACCATTTACCGTGGTTGGCCTGTTGAGGTAAACCAACATTGATTTTGGTTTATGCTAAACTGCAAGATCCAGGAGCTGATTCATGAGCCATTCAGCCACCCCCGCCACAGAGCAGACGCCTCTGCAAGACAGCAGGGTTGGGGGCATTAATTGTTTCAGCCAATGTATTTTGAATTTTAAACTACCATATGTGTGTAGGTGCCTTTGCAGGAGTTCCCTGGGGAGAAAACCACAAAATGAGCAAACAAATAAACAAAATTTACAACCTAGCCTGAAACAGTGATAATAACTATCTGGAGTTTACTCAGGATTTCTGCCTTCCCGTAACATTTTTAAAACTGCATACAGTGTTGTTACCAAGAATACAGCTGTCATCTCAGATCTCAGATGTGTTTCCTTCTATACCTTGAGTGAACAAAATGATATAACTATTCACCTTTACAGCTACACTGTGGAAAATAAAAGCTCTCTAGTGCTCACCGGTATTTTCGAGAGCTACTAATATTTTGTGTTTTGATCTGGAACACTCAGAATTCTTTAGGGATATCAGGTTTTTCAAGCTCTTCACATTCAACTATCTCCGTTTTGGGAAAAGGAACTCAAGAAAAGCACTCCATTACACAAGTCATCTTAGGTCTCCCTACTGACATCCCCAATTGTACTAGAAAAGGCCATCCTTCCACAGCACACTAGGATGCCTTAGGGTTTTATTATATGTGTAAAACGTAGTACATTTTTATTAAAGGGCTTATTACGACATTCATGAACTTTCCAATGAATTTAGATACAGTTTTGAGCACACTTGCCTATACATCTGCTTTGGTGACCAAACTATGTAAAGTACATGAAACCAGAACACCCAAGCTTTGATGCTTCTTAGTCAGTTTTGGTTTGCGTTTTGGGGTTTCAGACCAAAGTTATACTTGAGGGAATGAACTGTTATGAGTCAGAATAAAGAATATGTTATACGATGTCCTCCCTAAAGAAACCACAGACCTTTGCATATTCTCTATTTTCCCTA
>NW_010581296.1:112056-127599 GCF_000705375.1 Tinamus guttatus
CCCCCGGGCCGGTCCCCTCCGTGGTCCCCGCGCGGCCCCGGGTCCCCTGTGCCCGGCACGGGCTGCGCGGGGGCTGGCGCGAGGCCGCCGCTCCTCGCGGGCGGACCCGCACAAATACCCAGTTTATCTGCGCTCGTCGGAAATTAAGACCGCTTCGGAAAGACATCATCTCTGGCGCTGCTGCCCTTGGGACCCGTCTGCGCTGCCAGGATCTCTCTTTGCCTGGCTTTTCTTCTTCTTTTATTTATTTATTTTTCTTTTCTTTTGAGAAGGGAGGGTGCCAGTGGATATATATAAATATATACACACACATACATACGTATGACAGTAGCAGGATCTCTTGGATGCTCTTCACTTAAAATTTACAGTCTCCTTACAGTTGTCGTCCGCGTCGATGCTGAATCATCTCGTGTTAAGGGAAGGACTTTTAAGTCCCCTTCCCACTCGCCCCCCAGTTTTCTCAGCGCGTGGGCAGGAAGGTTAAAAACCCTCGCGCGGATGCAGCGCAGCCCGGGGAGCTGGACGTCATGTCTCTCTTTTTACGCTATGTGACAGTTGCAAACGCACTTATGGCTGTCTGGAGTCAAGAAGTATCTCACATTTGTCTGTGTTGATTGCATGGAAATGTTTTCCGACAGTGTCATTCCCCGGTTGATTATTTTTTTCCATTCTTTTATTTGTTCATGTGCTTGTTTTCTAAGTTTGACCACATTTGAAGTGCCTGGCTCGAGGACTTTTAAAGCACACTTCTGTCGCAGTATTGAACGTCCCTTGAACTGGGCAAAATAGGTAAAATTGCCAGCGTTAGGAGGGAAGGGCATGGAAAGAACTGGCTCTGGGTGTCAGAAAGGGGACCAGAGAGAGACACACAAAGCTGTGAGACAGAAAGAATAAGAAACTAGGCAGCCATCAAATGACAGATTTAAGCCCTTTCCTGATGTAAATGCTGGCATTACATGTTACAGTAATTATATGCTCTGGGCTACTGTTACAGTATTTATCTGCTGGATAGTAACCTGAACTTATGAAGTGAATACAGTTGTTTTGGGATAATAGTAATATTTATAGCCAAGGTTATTCACAGCAGATGTCTATGTATATAGGCTTCATTAATATGCTTTTAACTTTCTGGCCACCAGTGCTAAGTAATAGGTACGTTGTAAAGAGGATCTTCTGTTTAAAATTAGACGTGCTAACAAAAGATCAGAATTAAAATCTGGAGTAACTAAAGACCATAAGGAAAAAAAAAAAAAGAGATCAAGTTGTATTTTAACTGTATATAGAAGCAAATAAAGCAGGTACCTGCTTTCCAATTTGCTTTGTAGTTATTCCATTCTATTTTTAATTATTGAATTTATATTTTTCATATTTTATATTCAGAGTATGGTACTTTTGTCTTCTATTGTCTCTTAAGTCTTCTTTTTCATGTATCTTAACATTTGATAAGGAGGATGTAAATATAGAAGATGTGAATTATGGTAAATATATTGTTGTAGCTATGTTGTCCCATCAAGAATAAGCAATTTTATACTTTAATTTTACAAATCAAACTATGCTTTATTTCCATTCATGCAATGGCCTAGGTGTTATGTTTTTATATATGAATATATATTTATGAGTTTTTAAAAGAACCCCCAAATGTAGCTTAAGCTACTTGAGAGTAACCTCTTTCCACATCCATCACTTGCTATTTTTTATACTTTTTAAATATTTTAAATGCATTTCATACTTGCAGATTTTCTTTTTCTTTCTGTGTAGCCTCAATTAGACAAAAAAGATTTAGTTCCTACTCAGGTCAGTTGGTTTGAGTTGCGTGACTAATGCCTGAAAAGATTGATTCTTCCATTCCGAAGTGTGGGGTTTTTTTATTATTATTATTACATGCATTTATTTTTCTTATATGTAATTCTAGTGAGACAGATTATGGCCTTTTTAAAAAGTGGCCTTTTGAAAGTATGTTTTTTTTTTAACATAACCTCATTGACACTGTTGTGATTTTCCTTTTCCTTTGCTGTCTCTTTTCATAAATATGTGCAGAGAGATCAACCTAATCCAGTAAATGAATGTGGTTAAATAAAAGGATAAGTGAGTTGAAGTTAACAGCAATTTAAAACTCTTACTGATTTGGATGGATTCTATCAGAAGACCGCCCAGATACATGGGGGTTGCATGTAAGCAAGGAACATTTGGGCCTGTGTGCTGTGAAGGCGGCTCTGCTATTAATGTATCTGAAGAAGGACATATTTATATGAGCTATAGATTTGGAGTTAAAGAAGAGACTTTCTGCTTTTAATAATTTTTTTTTCAAACAGTCCTTGCCATTACATTTGCAAATTTATAAGGAGTTTTTCATGGACACTTGCCTTTTATTAGAATAGTTAGAGAAGTTATGACAGCTGTAACAGTGCACTTGTAATTCTTCTGTCGGCATATTATTCTTTCATTCATTTTTAAGTAATAAATGACAGTAGCTAACTAGTATCAGAAGTGTGCAAAAATGTATCAGCTTGACTTATGAAACATAATGAAGAGTCTTGTAGCTGGTGTTCTTTGACAGCTTTGTTGCCTGATGTCACTTGAACGGATTTAATTGAAAGAAAAATTCCTTATATCCTCTACCAATGTATTTACCATCGTAGAGGTGTGCTGTTTTAATAAAAACACAGAGTTCTGTGTTTGTACTGTTTGGTTCTATGAATGTTTCCATCAAGCATGCCAAATGACATGTGAATTTTGTAATGTGGAAACCCGCACGATACACTTGGAAAGAGCCCGTAGATTTATTTCATATGGGATAACAGAGAGTCTTAAGACAGTAATAGCTCAGTTTTTAACAAGCCGTTTTTAATTTGAACTGGTGGCATAGAGATGTAATAGTCTTATTTCATGTTTTTGCTTTATGGCTTTATTTATTTTCTTTATTTTGCTCTGTTAATTAAACAAAATTGTTGCTTTATTTCCTTAAGAAATATGAAATATTATCAGGCAGTTTCTTCTGAAAAAGCTTTAACTTCTCTTTTTTGTTTCTGTTTAGTTCAGCATCTGCCATGTCTACGGAGGGGCAGAGAGTTGATGATAGTCCAAGCACTAGTGGAGGCAGCTCTGATGGAGATCAGCGTGAAGGTGTTCAGCAGGAACAAGAAAGGGAGCAGGTTCAACCCAAGAAAAAAGAGGGCAAAATATCAAGCAAAACAGCTGCTAAACTGTCAACTAGTGCTAAAAGGTAGGGTGTTCTTTCCAGTTGCTTTTTTTTCCCTCTCTCATTTTTCGGCTGGCCATCAGATGTGTGTATTGATTTACTATATTCATGTTCTTATTGTTTTATTACAACACAGTTATATCAGCCAAATAGTCTTTGGAGGCTAGTCACAGTAATGAGACCTGTGTCCTTTTTTCCATACTTTGACGGATTGGCTCTCTTTCACATGGTTTTAATAGTAGCTTGCATGATAAAAGCTGACATTTTTTTATTGCTAGTAAAACTCAGACAGTTTTGTAGCCTTATAAAATATATCTCTGTATGTTTATGTATGACTGATGTTGAAACTTGTCAGTGTAACTTACAGTTAATTAACCATAAACATCTCAGACAGTTCAGTAACTCAGCATGTTAAGAGGCTCCTGTAGTACCTATTGCTATATGTAAAGTACTGCATTTCTCTTTCCCAGATGGTCAAGTCTGAAATATTTGTGTGAACAACAACTATGTGTTGATTTCATTACTTTAAACTGTGGTCTGTTTACCTATCCATTTTTTTCCTCCTTTTTTCTACTGGAGAGAAAAAGTAGATTTGGAGAAAAGCTATTTAAATTATTCTATACTCTCATGCCAATCTCGAGATAAGGATTGTCATGCTCAGACTGGACAGATAGAGCAACACTCACCTCACTGCTCTATCAGGACCGTGGTATTAGTCTAGGCAGCAGAATTTAAATGGTATTATAAAGAATGTAGTTAAAGTATACTTTCAAAAGAATCTGACCCGAGCCCAGTTCTGCAGACTGTCCTTATGTAGAATTCCTGGATCTTAAGTCAGTGTAAACTGACCACGGGAGTCGGGGAAACCACAGGAGTTGTGCGAGTATGTCATTATGATAAAGGAGGAGGATTAAGATCTTATTGCCATAATTTATAACATATGCACATGGTAGAAGGCTGTAAATACCAGCATAAGTATGCATACATGCATCTTTTCAAGATTATTATTTTTTTTAATCTTGGATTAATCCTACCATTTACATTTTTTTTTCTGTCCTGAATACTCTTTCCGTTTCCACTGAGGGGGTCATCATACTTTTCTTTTGTCATCGACACCTTCCTAATAGCTTGCCTGTGTAAGCCTTTATTTATTTATTTATTTCCTCCCCTCCCACAGTAAAATGCTTTCTCAGGAAGAATCCCTACTATGACACTACTAGCAGACTGGCTAGTCAGATCAGTTACAGGATGTCCAGCAGATTTTGACAATATTTGTTTTTATGACTAAAAAGAACAAAAATCCCAACTTCAAGCCATGAAGTTGTGCACATAATTAGTCCTTGTAGTCATTATCATTTCTGACTCTGTTCTCTTTCCTCTGCTTCCTGATAGATATGTATTTTAGCACTATAAATCCTACATAGTTAAATATTCCTAAGACCATGGAGTCCTGTTTTTACCGTCTTTAGAAAAGAGTCCATGTGTTGTGAACTTTGTATAATGATGCCACAATTCTGCGAGGGCCTGTAGACACTATCCTATTAAAAAATTAATAACGATATGTCAGAAATTAGTCTATTAATCTTAGCTTTGTGTCTTCAAAGCTTAGGGCTTTTATCAACATGCATTTTGCAGTGATAAAATTACTTAAACCTTTTAAAATTTAATCATATCTGCTTATGGTTCTGCTGAAACAAATTATGCCAGTTGCTGACAACAGTACATTTGTCAGACTCTCAAACAAGGGTGTACAAGTATGTACTAATATTACATAAAAGACTATCATTATGCATTTAAAAATTGAGATTAGTTAAAAGTATTTTAAGAGTGCTCTAGATATGTACACTGTAAATAATATTTTTGAAAAACGCATTTTAGGAGCACTGATTGTCATAGCATTATTCATAGCACTACTCATAGAAAAATCACGATAATATGTTTTTTTACATTCCATTTAAAGTCAGTATTAAGTTGTTAGAGTTAGGATGACATTTTTATAGTCATACTTAATCTGACTAGGTTTTTATTACAGTTGACTTTGTTTTTTAGGTATATTCTTTTTTCAGTTAGAAGCAGTAATGCCTTAAGAAAATAAAACCCTGAAAGCAAAGTTTAGGATTAAATGGAGAGGACTAATATCAAGTGAAAAAAAAAGTATTATTATGTATTGAGGACTAAGTTTCTGAAGATTATTTCATAGAGAGTTTTTTTCTGTCATGCCCTTTTGTTTGTTTGTTTGCTTGTCTTGTTAGAAATTATGTCTGTTTCAGGAATAAGGCTGTAGTCCTTCATTAGGAATGCTGTTAACCAAGTTAGAAATGTTCTTTTTAGCTGAAACAATTTGAAATAATTCGTCTTTTCTAAGTGAAAAACTTGATTATACATTTGGCAAGTTTTTACTCTATGAGCTGTTGAATTCTGTGACTTTGTATGGCATTACTGTAAAATCCCTATAATCTTCATTTAACAAAGTGTTTCACTTTGCTGTGGCTTCTGATAACTCTGTTACAGTTAGGCGAGTCAACTCTGCAAAAATCTGTAACAAGACAGTATATGATATGTGAGACGTTGGTCAAGATGCCCTTGTTTATCTTTAGAACAGATAATGCCACTAAGGTAATGTAGTGCTGGAGCTAAATCTTTCTCTGGGGCATTCGGACTGAAGATTTGATTCTAACCTGAGTTTGGATGCCACAGTACTTTTTGTTTATGTTAAAGCTGCATAGTGAATAACTTGGATTAGAATTAAGAGCTGTACATTTGTAGGTGGAATACCCTTTCCTGTTTTTGTTGTTGTTGTTGTATGCTTTATAGTCAATTAGTAAGATTTACTTTTAAAGAATCTTCATTAATGCTGTTTTTTAGCAAATCAGGATTTAACAGTGTACTCATTTTTGCTTGTGTCGAAGTACACTTCTGTATCTTGTTTATATCTTCAGTCATGTATATAATGCTTCTGCCACTTAACGCTTTGCAAAATGATTTGACTATGGAAAGGTATATGAACACACTTGAATTAATATGTGAATAAGTAGCAATGAATTGCTTTTAAAATAGTTTTTTTTTTAGAGGGCAAAATGCTTTCATGTGCAGTTCCTCTGTGCTAATGCTACGAGGGAGAGCAGCTTACAGGTGTAATAGCTTACAGCATATGTCATACAGTGTACCAGTCCTTCATTTTTCCTCACCCAGAGGGCATCACCTTAAATAGCAACCTTTCTTACCTAACATGTCAAGATTGAGAAACTCAGTGCATATCACAATTACAGTTCAGACATGGAATTGAATTGCTGTCCTTGAAAACAGCAGGCGTCTTGTTACCTTTTAAGTAGCAAATCTTAGCCTGACCTTTGAATTGAGAGAAGTGTAACCATTCTTGGCTAGCATAGGAGCTCAACAAATAGATGTATTGTTTTCCTGGACTCCTGATGTTGGTAGTTTAAAATCTATCAACCTTTGGGTCTAGGCCTGGATTGTCTTCTCTCTCTCTCTCTCTTTTTTTTTTTTTTCGTTAACTGAAATCGTAATCTGTGGAGTAGCGGCTAAATAGTGAATTTAATTTGTTAGAAATCTAGGAATATAAAATTGAGATATTACTATTTTTTTTTCCCTTGGAGGAGGTTATCATAGCACTATTTCTAAAGAATCTGGTAATTATTGTTAGATATGTGTTAAATATGACAGGATAATATGGACTTTTTTTTTTCTTTTCTTTTCAAAAATATCCCTGTCACTTATATGTGCATCTAATATTAAAGGAGAATATTTATCTTCCTCAGCATAAATCTAACCGTCTTTCAATTGATTTCCTGCACAGTAACAGTCTATGTAAGGTTGAAATATGTACCACTTATTGAAGAATTTGTTATTTATAAAATATTGGGGGTAAAGAGGCACTATTTTAGAAAAGCAAATATTGTAAAATTGGCTTATTGTGAAAGAATATTTTTGGGTTTTTTTCCTCTTAATTATACTAGAAAATCCTCTTAACACATTCAGTTCTCCCTTAGCTTTAGGGACCCTTAACTATTCCATGGAGAAACAACAGACACAACCCCTAGGCTTGGAACAGTGGTAAACATGTGCCTGTGCGAATTAGTAACGTTTGAAACTCACAATGTACTTCTGTGCTTCAGAATTTAGGAACAGATTAACCTTTACACTTTTACTAGAAGGCAAATATGTTTGTTCATTCCCATTAGTAAAAGAGAGTAAGGGAGAGAGGGAGGGAGCGAGAGAGAGGTCAAATGTCTTCTCTAAGACTAAACAAAGAGCATCAGACCTGACATTGCAAATTAAATGTCCTGTGTGTACAGCCCAGGGCTTTGATTACCAGAGAATATTTCTTCCTCCCTTCTCTCCCCAATAATAATGTAGTGAGCCAGTGTATCATTAGTTTAAGTATAACATGAATAAAAAAATAGAGTCGCTTTTACTCCCCAACATAACTAAAAGTGGCTGTACCGAGCCAGAAAACCCGTAGAAAAAGGGCCCTACAAGAAATGTTTGCTGGCAGCGGCCCCGCGTGCGCGTCGCGGTGGGCGCTCCGTGGCCGCAGCGGGAAGCGAGGCCCGTCCCGTCCCGCGCCGCGGCGGCTCCGAGGGAGCTCCGTGGGGACCGCAGCGGGCGTCGCGGCCGTGGGGTAGCTCCTTCGGAGCAAGGCCAGCTCGCGCTTGGGGAGCGTCTATCACTGCAAGGCTCTCTGCGGTGTTATTTGGTGATTTAACTGTCACTTTGAGTGCTGTGACATGTGAGCAAGCTATTGCATGTCAGCTGCTCGGCAGAAACGGTTTCTGCATGTGCTCACGGTGTGAATACAAGGTGAACAAAAGCAGCTTACCTCTTAATGAAACAGGAGGAAGGCGTACGAATCGCCTTCCGTTTGGGAAGACTAGGAGAAGGAACATGGGCAGCTTACTGAGGAGCAAGTGATTGATATATTAATATGTTTTAGCTTGTTTGTGTAAAAATAATTGTGAATGAAACATCTATATATTGGATGCCTGCTTGAATACAAATACAAAGTAAGAGAGAATTAATTTTTATCATTTAAAGCAGAAAGGTGTTTTGCTTTCCTGTCTACTCAGTCCCAGGAAAAGCTCTATCTAGAACCTTTTCAATCCCGAAAAGGAAGCGGGAGGGAAGGGAGGAGGATTTAGAAGGAAGAAAGGAAGGGTTTTGATCTAGGACTTAAGCTACATTTATTGCCAATCCATTCTTGATATGTCTCAGACTCATTGTACTGTAATGAAATATTAACGGCTTTTATTATTATATGTAGAGCTTAAAGCTAAGGAGTAATCCATGACTCTATAGAATATCAATGTCATCATTCTGTAACTTCTCAAGAAGTGGAACAAGCAAGCTAACCTGTAAACCATGAAATTGAAGGAGATTCCATGTTAGCTTTTCTTCTACTTTGAGTTTGTGATAGCATACATTTGAAAATCACAGTTTTACTTTGTCATGGAAGGAAGAAATATTTTAAGCATCTCCTACATTCTAAAATCCTCTTTTTAAAAGAGAAAAATTATTAGGGTTTTTTAAATTGAGGGTTTTTTGTTTGTTTGGTTGGTTTTGACCATAATGTTTGTTATGCTTAGGCTTCATTAAGCAGTATGTCCAAAAAAAAAAAAAAGTTTACTGGAAATGTAAATATTTCAATGAATAAAATAAGCAAATAAACACTGAATTTCTGCCCCTCTGTATGAATATATATATACATATTCAGGGCAGATAGAAGTTGGAAGAAAAGAAAAATGTCTGAAAGATCTTTTTTATCTTTTCAGTCGCATCAGTTGGACTAATAAAAGTAATCTTTTATTAGTAATCTTTATCTCTCCCTGAAAATTATTTTCCAGATTAAAAAGGATAAAGTAGTGGAATTTCTTGTTTGGTCCCATTCCTGTTCTACCTTTCATTCATTTATTCATTACAGCCATAAAATCAACTTGTAGTGGCAGAAGGAGAATTTTGATAGTGGCT
Organism: Tinamus guttatus; assembly: GCF_000705375.1. The sequence goes on from NW_010581296.1 coordinate 121,241, forward strand.
GTGAGACTCTTTAGTGGACAAATTTGTATTTGGATCTTAACATTACATGGAAAATTAAACTGCTCATTTTTGTTATGTGTGCCAATACCTCTGAATGTTTATTTTGATATACCAATTTTTATGCCTGTATGTACATGCAAAGTAGGGGGCAGTTGTTTTTAGCAAGATATGTGTGTGCCTGAGGCTGGGTCTGAGCTCTTGGGCTGTGGCTTTAGCATCTGTCCTAGGAATTTGAGCTCTGTTATTATGCAGGTTTTCTTTCTTAGGGTAGGGAATAAAAGGAATAGTAATCTGTTCCCATACGTGAAATCTTGTGCAGGAGAGGGGCAGAGGAGAAAATATTGAGGATATGTCAAATCTTTTTTATTTCCTCTCTGTTCCCAGATGTTGTTCTTGCACTGAGTTAGCCTAAAATAAAGCCTTGGGCACCGTAAGGTTGGTTGGGAATGTGGCCACAATGCTTGTGCTTATGGCATCATATTTTGGCAGCTTCTGGGAATATTTCATTTTTAAACTCTTCCTCTGCATGTTCAAATTTCCTTGGAGGGGGAGGTGCTGACTTTTGTGCAGGTGTTGGTACGAAGGAAAAGAGCCTGTATTGCCAGATATGACAGAGGGCAGGGATCCCACTGCTTGGCCTAGGAGCATAAGCTTTGGAAGGTCCAAAAGATATTTTAGCAACTTAAGAGCTCTACCTCCAGGCAGAGTAACTGTGAGGACGCTTATAACAAGTGGAGCATTGCAGGAGTCTGTAATGGGCCTGTCCAGTTTGACATCTGTATCAGCGACCTGGAGGATGTGACCGAGTGCCCTTTTACCATGTTTGTAGATGCCAACAGGCTGTAGGTGCAAGGACAGGGCTATCATTTGGGAGGACCTAGACAGGCTGCAAGAAGGGGTTGACAAGGACTGCCTAAAATTCAGCAAGCGCCAAGTCCAGCGCTTGGGAAGGAATACCCACTTGTACGCACAGAGCCAGGGGCCCGCCTGGCTGCGGAGCAGATCCGCCCCGAAGGACGCGGGGGTCTTGGCAGGCAGCGAGCCGAGCTGAGCTGAGCTGAGCTGAGCGTGGCCAGCGATGCGCCCTGGCAGCAGGGAAGGCCGCCTGCATCCCGAGCTCCATTAGCAGGAGCACAGTCAGTAAACAGAGGAAAGTGATTATCTCCCTTTGCTCAGCACTCATTAGGGCACATCTGGAACAGTGTATCTAGTTCTGGCGCCCTCCACACAAGAAGGTTCTAATCTGGAGGAAGCCCAGGGGAGGGCCCCCGTGCTGCCCAGGGGACCGGGGCACTCGCTGGAGGGAGCAGGGGCTGTCTAGCCTGGTGGGCACAGCTGACAGCAGACCTTAGAGGAGGTTACTGGGAAGGTGCACATGAGTGCATGAATGGAGGCTGAGAGACACCTGGCATAAACTGAAACAAGGAAAGTTCTGGCTGAAGAGAAGGAAATATTTTTACTGCAAGGACAGTCAGGGAGGCTGTCCAGAGAGTTGTGGAGGATTTCCATGATATGACTGGATAAATCCCTCAGCAAACTGGTCTGATCTTGTAGCACATTCTGCTTTGAGCAGGGCATTGGACTGGAGCTTTCCTGGCTTCCCTTCTGCCCAAATTGCTCTATAATTCAGTGAGGTGGTTTATTTATTTTTTTATGCTGCCCCATGTAAAGGGTTGTAAGAAACAAAGAATTCTGGAGAACAAAGCGAAGAGCCTGGGGCATATGGGCGGAGAAGGAATAGAGGAGGGTGTGTGAAACAATGAGTGTGTAAGTGAGCAAAGGAACTTAGAACCCTGACTTAAAAAAAAAAAAAAATCTCAGGCTTTATTTGATGGTTGATCATGGAACAACTTGTTCTAGATTGGAGGCTCATTTTTCAGACAGGATTTTAGAACTTGAGTTTAGTCCAACATTTTTTTGAACAGTTGCATGCAACTTTAGCATCAGGTTTCCATTGCAAATGAAAATTATCTTTTACTGTTATTGATTGCTGTAGAAATATTTCATAAAGTTGAAGGAAACGTATTGTGAAAGAAATAATCCTGATAACTTCTATTTTTTTCTTTCCTCCTAAGAATTCAGAAAGAACTTGCAGAAATCACATTAGATCCTCCTCCAAACTGTAGGTAAGTGCATATGGATTTTTTTAAAAATTTGGAGTACTTAGAGAAATTACGTAGAGGACTGGGTAAATTTTCACTATTCTTTTGTACTAATTAGTGATTTTGGAATAAAAGCTGTTAGGTAGCATCTTTGCCTATGTACAAGAATTGATATGGTATACTTTTGATAACAAAAGTAATAGTAAAAACAGTACAGAAATATATGATGTGTTAATAGATACATGGTAAAAATCAATTCATCCTTCAACTCGAGATGTTAAATCAGTAGTGTTTTGTTTGATACTACAAAGTGTAATCTTGGTGGCAGTTACTGGTTTATGCTTGATTCCTTTTTCTTGTAAATTGTTAACATGCTGTTAATATAACTGAGAAAGAAAAATGTTAATGGAACAAACTGTTATTCATCTTCTGAGTGTATTTTTGGTGATCAATTACATTGAGAGCAAACTTACTGGAATGGAGTGTACCATCCTGTATGCTTGGGAAATTATTCCTTTTGTGCTGCGTTTTTTTGTCAGGTGTGTTCGCTCGTGATGTTTTAAAATTTGCTTTGAAGTGAATCATGGCATAGGCCTAGGAAGCCTTGCTACCTTGTGGCCCGGGCCTTACACAGCTGCTTCTGGGTGGCTGTCCCAGGGTTGTGGTCTGTCAGCTTGACATATGGTCGGTGTTGGAGCGACGCCAGGGTTGTGCAGTGCTGCTTAAAGGAGCCCCTGCAATGGTACCTCTCGCGGTGAGAGGTCAGAGTGAACGCAGAGGAATAGCTGCTGTGCAGGTCTGCCAACTGATCTCAACTGATGTGGTTAGTAGGATTCATTCTATTAGTGCACTAAAAAGAAAGATTGATAGAAATAGCTGATTGCATGTAGCTTTTATAATGAATCCCAGTCTGTTTCAGTATCAAATTAACTAAGTAACTGGTAGTAAAAATGACAGTCAGCTTTATTGTTTGGTCTGTTGACAAAAATATGTGTGAGAGAATATTCTAACAAGGTTTGATGTGGTTGTGCTGGATCTCTAGATATAAGTCAAGTGGTTATGTACTAAAGCACCATGTAGTGAAGTAGCCTTGCAATAATAGTGTTCAAAGAGTATTTCAGTCAATTAGGATGAGCAGTTCTTTGCTAGATAAAACATTTTAATAGCTAAGCTCTTCTGTCATACTTACGACTGTGTGTGAGTCTTCAATCACGTCAAAGCAGTTTCAAATGGCAGATCTTTACTTAGGTGTTGATGACGGATGCCTATTAGTGGATTGATTTGCGGAGATGAATGTGAAACTTTAGTATGTTGTAGGAGAATGCCAAAGTCTTTGAATTGAGTGTAAAAGGCTTCATTTTTAAAGCAGTCATTTGTTTTAGTTTTTGAATCCTTCCATTTGTAACAAAGCAGTTGTTTCAGTATATAGGATACTGTTGTTTGCTTTTCTTTTACTAGCAAATGTAAAGTGAGCATTGGCTGGCTTAGTGGAAAGCCTCTTGGAGACTTGCAATAAAAGAAAGAGTGAACTGGAGTTTTTCTATTCTTTTGAACTATTTACACTAATGAAAAAAATATCAATGAGATGCACCACATGATGCTGTTTTGCAAAATCAAAAAAATACCTTTAACTTCATGTATCTGTTGCTTTAGCACACTTCTTAAGATACAAACTTACTTCATGTTGTGATCTTGATAGATAACATTAATAACTTTACTCTTAATAAATATATTTTTATAGACAATAAGGAATCACTTCATTTAGTTTTATGCCCTGTTGACATAGTCTAAACAATGTTTTCATTTGAACTTCATTTATTTTGTATTATAGTTAAACATTACAAAATAATTGGCCAGACATGATTCTTCAGCATAATGAAGAGAACTAAGTTTTGATACAGTATATACCTGTAATTTGCCCAGAAGAATTGATTTTTGGGTTTTTTTTTTGTTTGTTTTTTTACACAAAACTCCTATTTTATCAAGATAAATTCCTTACTGACATAGGCTCCTTAAAGTGGTTGCATTCGCAGTCCACCTTCGCTCTGCATCATCTTCTATCTCAGTGGGAGGTTGTACGTGTAAAATTGATCACATTCGTGTTACCCAATCGTGATTAATCTGGAATGTAAATGCCAAATAATGTGGAGGACAACTGTACAACTGCTAATCCTCAAGAATACTATCTTTAGTAGTTTTTTTAGGGACTGTAACAGGCAAGATATTTAATCAAGCTGGAACTTGGGTAGAATATTGCAAAAATGTTGCAGGATGTCTAGATAACTGCAGCAGGCTGAAGGTCACATTTGTCCCATCCCGGGAAGAGGCAAAATGGAAGAGCCTGTCGTAACAGCAGCCCCTCATGGCGCGCTGGGCTCCAGGGAAGCTGCTGTTTCTGCAGCAGCTGCAGTTTCAGCTCTTGCCCCACTGATCCCCACAGAGAGAACAGCCTACATAATCTCCTTGCCTGGCAGAAAAACTGTTTTGCTGACATTTAACACTTTGTAGCTGCAGGATGATCAGTATTGCAACTTGAAGCTTCTTCCCAAACTGTGGAAAGTTGGGAAATTCAGAGTTTCTTAATAAAAATAATAATAATTAAAAAAAAAAACCTGCCACACTGGGCTGTAAAAGTGGATTTAATATTATAAGAAGTTGTTATCTGGTTTGCAAGGTATCATTGTATTCCAAATTCTGTGGCTTGCATTCAGAGCAATGGAAAGACTCAAACTGACTTCATAAACTTCTGATCTTTTCCCCACAGCCAGAATATTAAGTGTCAAGAAGCCAAGTCGGGAGGAGGGGGGAGATGAGCACTGTAATCAGTGCTATTTTCAGAGGGGTGTATGTTGCAAGAAATCTGTTTTACTTCACTTTTAACAGAAATAATTGGATGTTTTCTGGTATGTATTTCCCCTTTTACTGTAGTACAAAGCTGTATTATCGAGGAGAGTCATGAATGCTGAGCAGCTACCTTTTGTATTTTAAATGTACAGTATTGTCTGATTTTAGTATGTGAGGCAACAAAACAGCCAAATTGTAGAGATACTTTTTTTTTTTCTTTTTTTTTTTTCCCTTCCTGAGGTAACCTCTCCTATTCATTGAAACACTAAGACTTGATTGCTAGAAATTCTGCTGCACATAGTACAATTCTGAATACAGGCTATACCTTTTCTCAGATGTAGTAAACTCTTGGCTTTAATGACCTCTTATTATATATTGTGTTGCTGGAAAGTATGGGAATAGTCAGGAATTCTTGTAGCCTTCCCAAACTTTCTGTGCTTTGGGTTGTGTCTTGTCAAAGACAATAGATTTCATAGAATATGTCTCCTGTTGTCAGTGCTGTGCGCTATTTCTCACTGGCCAGAGAACAACATCTTTGTGGCAACTTATACCAGTTGCTTACATGGGAAAGTAATATTTGGAAAGTATTTCATGTATTTCTAGCTTCTTCCAATGTGAACTTAGCAGCTGGGAACACAGAGGGCCTGCACAGAGTTAATAGCAGCTCTCTGTGGACACCGCTTGGAACAACTACTCAAAATTTTCCTGTTAAGTTACTGTTGTCCCCTATCTCTTTTTCTGTCTTACAGTGTTTCCTTTTGATGATTGCTAGAATATTTGTAACCATTCTTCTCTATTCTATGTGTTTACTGCAATTCCCTTTATGTACATAAATTTTATTTCTTTCTCCTTGTAGCAATATGGGTGATGTCTAGGGCTGAGAAACAGCTTTAGTGCAGCTTAGGGGGTAGATTGACCAATTCTTGTTGCAAAATTTTAAATCGTGAATGTAATTTTCTCTCCTCTGCTAGTTGCAAATCATTATGGTCTTGCTTCTTATACTGTTTCCAAAATAGATGAACATAAATAGTCAACACATCTAATCTCAGCATTTTCCTTGTGAAAATTAATCACACTGATTTTTTTTTTAATAATCCAGTTAATTAATGAATTCCAGTTGATGGAAAATCCTGCAATTTAGCTTTAGGAGAGAGGACAATGTGTCTTCTGGATGCCTTTCTTGCTGTTAGTCGTCACATTAAGTCCGGTGTTCCTATTCAGTATTTTTGTGGCTCTGCTTTTGCTACAGTGATGAGGCCATGATCTTGGCTCTAAAGGATTATGTGTATTATACAAATTTAAATAATTTCTCTTGTGACCGTTTTCTTAAGTGTTGCCTAATAGCACTTTAGAATTTATGGGATGGACACAAGTAAGGAGTGGAAAACAAACACGTGTTTTCATAGGAAGAGC
>NW_010581296.1:127629-141437 GCF_000705375.1 Tinamus guttatus
GGGCAAGGGGCAGAGGTGCAGGGAGCGGAGAAGCCGGCTCGGGAGCACTCGTGCTGTGCGGGGTCTGCCCCCATCTCCTTTCCCTCCTCTCGGGGAACTCGTGAGGAGCGCACAGCGTTGCAGTGTGGGTGAGGAGATGTCTTGCCGTCCTTGGGTCATGTGCCCACGACAGCACTTTGCCTTTGGAAAGTTTATAAATAATATTTAATATTTATAATAATATTTATAGAGCTTATAAATTAAAAAGATGCCTACATTTCCTCGATCTATTTGAATAAATACGAAATTGTTTGGAGAAGGCAAAACTAAGGTAGAAGCAATTTGATGTGGGAGCTGGAAGAGTTCTTTTTTAAAGCACTTTGCTCAGTTTGCGTTTGCTTCTCTTCTGCCTGGTCTCCTTTAGCTTGCGGTGCGGGCTTGCTTACCTAGTGACTGAGGTAACCTCAGCACTTGCTCGGTACCGCTACATCCTCTCAAGCAGCCACAGCCCTTTTCACCAGCTCTGTATACCTGCTGGATTGTTTGTAGAAGTAAATGCTCCCTGTCCTTCCTGTTCTTGTCTGCAGCTCACATGCTACTTCAGTGAGGTGCTACCTTCCTCTATAACCAGAAAAATGTAAAGTAGCATAGTCAGCAAATACTATGTCTCTATGTGTGGATTGCACCGTACTAATGACTGTCAGGTCACCTGGAGGGGATGTAGGGGTTTCATTGCTTCTGTAGCTAGAGCAAGCTTTTCATGCCATTTCTGCTGATGGTGTACGAACTGGGTGCCAGCTTCAAGTGCAAAAAATGCCCCAAGATCTAGCAGCTCATATCTTTGTTTTAAAAGAAGCTCTCACTGATTTTGATTGGCTTAAGCTAGCTGTGCAAGCTGCTTGTTGCCGTAGGCACATGGCTGTGATGCACATGATGCTAATGTGTGAGCAAGATGAAAACCAGAATAAGAAATGCTTTCTTTGAGTGCTTTTCCCCACAAACATTTCCAGACTCCTTGGTGTTGAGTCTGGGCTCTCTTCCCATTATATTACGTTACACATGGAGTTTACCTCCTGCTCGTACGGGGTTACTTTGATCTGATACTTTTGTATCACCTTCTAGTGAAAAGTGTGACATAGAAAACTGCATACAACTTCTCCTGCCTGGGCCTCTTTAAGAATTGCCTGCAAATAGCAAAAATTAATCAAAAGAGATGTATGTAGGAGCTGTGATATTAAAGCAAAGAATCATGTTGTCTTAAAATCTATGATCCTTCTACATTTATTTGAGGATAAAGAAGGAATATAAACCCCACTCGTATATACAACTGCTTTATTTATTTATTTATTTATTTATTTATTGGGTTTGATTCCCGTTGTGCTTCAGAGGCATCAAAGAACATGTCCCCAAAACAAGCAAGCTAACAATTGCACTAAGATTATATTTTATAATAACAGCTAAACTATATTTTCTCATTTAAGCTAGTTTACCTGGTTTTCATAACTAGTTGTTATTTCAGGTTTGTTTTCTTGGAACTTAAAAGATGAAGTAGTAACTTGACACTTTTCATCCAAAATACTTTAAAGTCCATTAATGCTATTTTTTTAAAAGTGCAAGTCATTGTCATTTGTTTTAATGCCTGAAATATGTAATGTACTAAACTCTTTTTGAAGTATATATTTTTAAGGTGTTTCAGTGTGTTTATTTTTACTGCAAAAATGACTCTAGGCCTTTGATAACATTGCTCACAAAGCATCTGTCTTTGGAAATAATTCAGAGATGTTTCTTTCTGTGGGAGTTGCATGTGTGGAGATGCACTGTACGCTAGAAGCCACCTGAAACATAGCTGGTGTTTCTGTAATGATAGGGTATCTTTGACAAGTATGTGTGATATGAAAACTCATATGGCAGCCCTAAACTGGCTACTGCCCTTGCCTTTCATAGATGGAAGATAGCACAGGACCCAACATACACATTTTGAGTGAAATGAAGTTTGTATCTCCCCTCGTTTCCATTTCTGATTGCTGTAGCTAGTAGTGGTGCGACTTTGGGGCTGATTAGGTGCAGTACTCAAAACCTTCAGGTTATATTATAGGCATCAGTGGTTAGCAACGCTAGTGCCTGTGATCAGAGAGGTGTGTAGCGATGGGGAGAAAAAAGCAGCAGATGCTGCTTACCTGAACCGGCAACTGCACTTGCCGGTTATGAACTGAGGAACTCGCAGATAAAACACTGTTGAATATCCCCCAGAAAGTAAATAGAAAATAGTTTTAGGAAAGAATAAGAGCGTGTCCTTTGAACATTGTACTAGCGCAAGCATGGACGGATGGCGGGATGTTGGACCTTATCGCCTGGACAGCTGGATTAGGGGGAGCAAGCAGGGATTTTGCCATAAGGAGGGGTTGTGTTGATCATGCTTTCCTTGGAAAAGGGAAGGGTAGGAAAGTGCCCCAAAAGTTTGTAATGGACATGGAAGAATTCAGGGATCCCTGATATTTGTAGTATGCCTAAAGCTCTATCTTTGCTGTGGTGTTTTACTTGCAGTTTAAACCAAAAAGAAAGAAAGACCTTGATATTTTGAGTGTAGCTAATTAAGGACAAAGAAATTTTCTTCCAATAGCTTTATGTCTTGTTGCAACTGGTCTTCTGTGGTCTGGATTTTTTTTTTTTTTCAGAGTATCATCTGTAGATGCTTCTTTTGGCCTGGAATTTTTCTTCCTTCCCTACCTGAATGTGGCTTATAAAATAGGACTAATTTTACATGTATGTATTTTTGTGATTTCCTCAATATAGCCTCAAAAATAAAACACTAAAACACAATCTTCCCTCCCTCCCTTCTGCATCAAACCCTAGATTAAGTATTTTAAATAGAGCCGTGGCCTGCCAGCAAGGCCAACAAAACTACATTCACTGAAACTTTGCATCATTATTAAGACTTTGCAGAAATGATTAAACTGCAATGTTTTAAATGTATTTAGCTATTTAAATTTATTCAGCTATTTCTGGGGTGGTGTTTTCCAATTTGTTTTTCTAAATATTTTATATGTTCCAGTGTTATATACGAAGCCTGCTTAAATATCAGTTTCTTCACAGAAACTTGAGAGCAGAGTTGCTCGGAAGTGGTGACTGTAGAAAGTCCTGTTGCCCTGAACAACCACTGCCACTTCATAATAATTGCGTAAGAAGCTTTTATAGCACCTCTTTAGCCTTTGGTAAATTACCCATAATGGAACAAATGGGACAACTGGAAGCTACTCTGTCAGTTGGGTAAGACTGGCAGCATTACTGGTAAGGCAGTATTTGCTTTCTTAAATAAATGCTACAGTCTCAGAAGTGCCTAATGATGTGGACTTTAAGGACACCCACATCTCATCAGAATTTGAACTCTGAGCTTTAGTAATATAGCACTTTAAGATTTCCTTTTTAGGAAAACTTATTTAAAAATTCAAAAAAAAATGTTAATTAACATTGTGTATCTTTTATTCCTGCCAAAGGAAAACTTCTTTCCTCAATTCTTAGAAATCTAAAACTTTTCTTCTCAGTTTGAATACCTCACTTATACAGCTGTTGATGGAGGTGTGTGTTGTTTGTTTGTTTCTGACATAAACGTCACAGTTGAAGGCAATGCTGTATTTTTTTGTTTATTCTTGGTATAGAGTTTACCAGTGTTAATGTGTAGGAAATTACAATTAATAGCCTGAGCTTAATGGAATGTTTTCCAAAATGTCCTGGAAGAAAAGCTGCAGCTTAAATATAAAGAGCCATAAACTAATAACAGAGCATGCTTTACAGCATTTTGCAAACAAACTATGAAATTGATCTGGTTGCTGTTTTCTTGCTGGGCAATAAAACTTATTTATGCTGTAGTTACACATTTGCAGCTTTGTAACAAGCTTTTTGGGGTATCTAATTGGCTGCAGCTTTGAATCATATCATAACACATGCCAAATGTGGCTAATTACAATTAAGATATCTACTTGAAATAATCTTTGTTTTCATTTTCTTTGACAATTTTTTTTGCTCTTATTTACATGCCTTTAATTTTTCATTTTAACAGTTCTTCCAGCACTTTAATTTATTTTTGTTTCAAAGCTGTGGAATTGGATTAAACAGGGTTTTTTAAGCACTTCCATGTTGCTTGGAGAGGAGCCAGTTACTGTGTATCAGCTTAATAGAAACCATGCCTAGCAGTGCCTCACATATGGCAGCTCGTGTTTGTGTGGTAGGGCATCATGTATTTTAAATATTACCTCTTATACCGTAGTCAAATTTATGCCAGAATCTGAAGTTTCCTCTGATTAATGTTAACAAAAATAGCAGAGAGCCAACTGTTTCTGTTTTTAGGGAGAAATATGTAATTAAATACATAATCTACTGTCTGTTGAGCACAAAAGCCATATTTTTGTGGCCTCTATTAATTTGAGATGCATACCGTGACTAAGAAAGGCTATAGGTGAGTGATAATATGCCTTCTTGATACTTTCAGCCTTTTATGACTGTAAATATTGTGGAAGCCTAGTCTGTGCCTCTGAAGCTGCGACTAAAACAAGGGTTTGTGTTTGACTTGGGAGACTGAGCTGTGCTCGAAGCACAGGCTATGCACAGTCACAGCAGCCGCTCCTCGAGTAACACTTGACGCCAATGACAAAACTGAAATCTCTCAAGATTTTGTTTGTTTTCTATTTAGAGTTTAGCGTCGCTATTTGTAGTTGTTAAAGTCTTTTTATTATGAATGATCTGTAAGTAGCCTTTTTGATATCTAATTCAAATGCAATGGCTGTCTATACTGGTGCAAATTTCTGTATACCAGTAATTCTAAGCTAAATAGTTGCTTTTCTTTTTTTTTGAGGTAACTACAGTATGCTTAGAATAATACTGATAATACTGTCAGCCTTAAGATCATTTTACTGTAAATTTTATTCAGAAAACTTAATACTTGTCAGTGTTTGGTATTTAAGCATAGTAAATGGGCTATGTGTATAGATGTGGCCTATAAAATTAAGCATTTTTCTTAGCCATGAAATAGATGGATGGAATATGAGTTATGCATTTAATTTTCAGAAAAGTTTATGAATGAAATATTAGATGTCTGTCTAGCGTGCAATTTTGGATTTCTTGATATAAATAATAGATTGCTAAGCTCATGACTGTGGCATTTAAACCGGAGTTACAAACATGAAAGAAATTCAGATGCAGAAATGGGTCTTACAGACAGAGCGTGATCACAGGGAAACTATTTTAAGAACCACTAATGTCGATGCAGTGGTAGTTTGTGCAGTAACTGGAAGTAGTAGTGGATTGCATTTGTTAAAAATTATGCACTAAACTGTTGGCTCTAGGGTTAATTTGGTTTGAATTTAGCTTCAGAAATTCGACTAGTGTGAAACTAGAACGACGATGGCCTTTGAGTGTTGGGTAGGGTTTGGCCATGGCCTGTGCTCTGTTGGTGTGAGATCCTCCTCGTGCAGCAGGCCAGGTGCGCTGGCTAGCGCGGCGGCTCCCGCGTCTCCTGCATCTCTGGCACACACACAGCCCGCCCTGTGGCCCAGCGAGCCCGTCCTGGGGAGTCTCTGGGTGCCCCGGGTGCGGGGAGCCGGTTCTTCATCTTGCGGCTCTCCCTCTTGTGAGGTGCCTGTCTCGTGCAGGCCGCAACCTGGCGCAGAGAAAACAGCCACCTCTAGGAAAGACAAACAGAAAACCCACTTAATTAGCTGTTTGCCTTATCCATAGCAAAACACAAATAAATAAAATAGGATCTGTCGGTCCATTTAAAAATATATATATTTCAAAAAGAGGGTTTGCTTCACTGCCATATCTTATTCACAGGACTGTCCTGTTAGTAGCAGCAAGAACAGTAAAACACTTTGACACACAGTGTGTGCATTACAAAAATGAAGTGTCATATCAAAAATGGCTGTAAACATTTTCACAGTCACTTGTCATTGCAAGTTTGAAGGTGGGAAATTTTTAGAGAAGATGACTCAATTTTCTTTCTCCGCCTGCATGCCTGACTGCCGAGGAGGGAGGAAACATCTATTTAATGTGGCATTTCAATGGGCTGTTTTGGGCACAGCTACTGTAACCATGTTTGTCTGAGTGCATTCCTGAACGGCTTGTCAACACAGTAATTAGGCATTAATGCAAGAGGACTATTTAGAATTTTGATCCGGCATTAACTGAATTACAGGTTTTTACTCTGTAAACTGCAGCCTTCGAGTAATGAGATCAGGTGAGCACAAGTATCGCTGGGATGGGAAGCTGTCTAGCTGATAGGCATCACATAATCAACTTGAAAATCTCATTTGAGTCTGGAATCATTGTAGTGTAAATCAAATTTAAATTCACGGTTCAAGTATAATGACCTCCTGCATTACGAGGCTCCCTGAGAGATATTTAATTAATAATGTATATTAATAGTGAGTGTTTTGCCATGTATGTGTGGCATATATTTTTAGGTAGCCACAAATATGGCCTCAACACCCCACAACCTGACGGGTCCCAGATGATGTATTTTTAAGATGTTCTGCAACAACCCTCTTTGCTCCTTACTGAGTACAAGTAGCCGAAGGATGACAGCTATCTCGGTTTTTGTAGAATTTTTATGATTTAGATGATAATGATAATTTTATTCTGCTGCCAGTGCAGAGCGCTTTGCAGACTGATATCAAGGTTAATTGTCACTTTGAGAAGAAGTGACGCACAGTCTGCCAACCTGATGCTCTGCTCAGCTGAGAAAGTTAATTGCTATTCAAGTAGTATTTAAATGAGCGCAAATGCTGATAAATACACAACCAAAATATTTTATTTTTTCTCTTGCATTCATTCACTGTACTGGAGGATGAGGTCATCACTGTGTGTAAATATCACTAATGGACACTGTAGTAAAAACATGCTGAGTATTTACGGAGCTGCAAGGATTGAGATTCCCCCAGCGTGGGCTGTGGGGAAATACTTTAGATTCGAGTTCCTCTTGTCAACACATCCTAATTCTTTTATGTCTGTGGTTGCTCTTAGCAGTTGTACTGTTAGCTTATATATGACTCCTTTATGTACTGTGACCCAACCTTCCTGATCCATCTGTGAGGCTCAGAATTGGTAGTAAGCTTTGCAAGCTCTTAGGGTTATTCTGTGCTTCATGTCTCACATTTATTCTAAAGATAAGGTACATTTGTGTGGTGTTTTTTTTTTTTTTTTTTTTTTTTACTTCAGCTTCTGGGAATCCTAAGTGGTGCAGTAGCCAGGGAGCGTGTGGAAACACACAATTTGTGCAGAAACGCACAAATATTACTGTAAATGAGTGGATTCTATTTTTTTTTCTGGTATCCTTAGTAACTGCACAACTTTTTTTTGAAGGGAGCTGGGTCAGCTGTATAAAACCTGAATAGTCCTATGTACCTGGGAGCCATCAAGCTATTCTGAATTCTGGGATTGGCTGTGCCCAGTCTGCGTATCTCCTTTCAGCTTGGTTTCTCAGAATTAAGATTTTTACCATATAACTCTCTCGTTATTATAGTTCACCATATAGCTCTTTGCTATGATTTCCCTTCTCAAAATATTTTTAATTGAATAGAATGTGTGAGCTTTGTTCCACCCGCTGCCACCCAAGAGGATATTTTTTTTTCTTTTCTGCAGTGTAAAACTTATTTATGGCAATGGTCTTGTAGCCTTGGAATTGATCATTCATTTTTATGTAGCAGTAGTTGCATTGCATACTTGTGATGTTCTTCCTTTCCACACTGCTAAACCTGCTTTTTTCTTCTCACTCTCACAAAAATTGTTGTTGGTGTGTTCTGTCATCTCTGTTGTTGTTAATATTTCACTGAAGTGAATTTTGTTTGTTTGTATTTTTTTTTTTTGGGGGGGGGTATGTTAGCGGGTTGCTATTTTTGGACTCAACTTGTAACTTCTGTATATAACTACCATAAAAAAATAGATCATGAATGTTTTTGAAATTTGAACAAAGCACAGAAAAAATGTTAATTTTTTTAAGACTTAAAAAAAAGGTCAAAATAAAGACCAAATAATCTTCTATTAGTGTTATGTAAAGGGAATGAATTTTTTCCCGTGACCGTCCATATATTCCTGACTAAAGAAGTTTTTTGCATATTAACTTTGGAGGACAATTTATTGCTTTCTTGTTAGAGAGTAGTTTCTTGTTAGTTTAATTTTGGTATTTAATGAGTATTATACTCCTATGAGTAAGAAACACAAATTCCTAAATGGTTTATTTTCACTAGTAAATGATGTCATATTTGTTTCTGTAACATTTTTAGATTCTCTGTGGCTTTAGTATCTTTCCACATGACTAAAGAAATTTTTAACAAACCAAAGGGAAAAAGGTCAACTTTGTAAGTGTTAGTGCAGCAGCATAATCAGACATAGGTGATTTGTTTATTATAGCTCAGCACTAGAGAAAGGTATTTTTCTCACAAAGAGAAAACACACAGAAGATGATGAGGAAGCACCACAGTGATGTGAGACTGCCCAGCTACAGAAGTATTGGGTTACTGACATGAGTATATAAATATATGCTTATTTTTTTAATCATAACGGGCACTGGTAATGTCTAATGCCAGGAGCCATTTTTACTGAAATTGTATTAAAAAAAGGAAAGTTTTGCTTGAATAAATGGAGGTGTTGTACAGGTGTAAGGACTACCATATGCTAATTTCTACAGCTAAGCCTCGAGCTTATTTGATGCAAATGTGAAAAGGTGAAAAATATTTGGTGTGAGAACACTCATTTCCAAGCAATAAAATGTTTATCAGACATATATCAAAGCTGTAGATAAATATCTTTCACTTTTATGTAATAGCAATTAGAACGGCTACAAAATTGGCATCCAGTCTGATTGCGTATAGATTGAAATGGAAAAATGGAATCGGAAGTAACAATGCAGTGCAATAAGTAACCGGGAGAAGAACCAATTGCTTAATAGTTGTTGTTATTGCTTTTCAGTCTGTTTTGCAGACGTTGTTCCAAACAAGCTTTTTAGAACAACAAAGCAAGAAACCAAAACACAGCAGAGGGCAGGGAGGAAAATATAACTGTCACTTTACAGTAAGAATCCAAAAAACAATTGATTTGTAATGCTGTGCTTCTGCCTGCTCAGTTAAAAAAAATGTCAAACTACTCATGTTTCAGTTTAAGAACTTACATTAGCCTTAAATGTTTTGGATAATATTTTGTGGCATTATAGCAATTTGAAGATAATGTACCACTGAATTTTTGCCTTTCGGTTGTAGAAAGTCACTGGAGAATTCAGCATCAAATATAGACTGCCTGTATAATGATTAGAAAAAGTTAAATTTGTTGCTTATCTTTGGAGATAAAATGTATTAATGGAGAGAAAATGTGTAAATGTCCATTTTTTTAAGAATAGATGTCACTAAGTTCTAATTTTTTTATTCAGTTTATAAATTCATTTTGCTTACTATTCCACTTACTCTGCAGTAAAATAATTGGCTTGCAAGTTTTACGTTATTTTCTTCCATTTTCTGCTGTGCATTCTTTCATTCTTTGGTATAGTGACTTGAATCATCAGCTTTATCTAAATATGCAGACTACCCAAGCTTATGATTTTGTTAAATTAGTTTTAAATCAGGTTTAATTAAAAAGTGTCCAGATAGTGTGCGGGGTGTGTGTGTGTGGTGTGTGTTTTTTTGTTTTGTTTTGTTGGTATAGTGACTTGAATCATCAGCTTTATCTAAATATGCAGACTACCCAAGCTTATGATTTTGTTAAATTAGTTTTAAATCAGGTTTAATTAAAAAGTGTCCAGATAGTGTGCAGGGTGTGTGTGTGTGGTGTGTGGTTTTTTGTTTTGTTTTGTTTGTGTTTTTGTTTTTTGTTTTTTCATTTTTTGGTTTTTGCCTTCCTTAGATTTATATCAGGTCTATTGATTTTTAAACAGAACCAGTGTAAACTTTGTTTCTAAATGTTCAGGCAGCTTTTTGACCGGTTTAAGTAAAAATAGTCTTAAATTATGTATTTTGCTCAAATAATGCAAAACTAGGTATAGATATATAATCTTCAGTTAGATGTTTGTTTTTGCTGTTTTTTCCTGACAAAGAGAGGTGGCTAAGAAACTAAGCTTGCTGGAAAAGTATGAAGTAACCACAGTGCCTCTTGTTGTCTTTACAAGTGTTATTGGCTTCAGTTATTTAATTTTAATGGGAACCTTATTTTCCTGCAAAAAATGCTTTGGTGGGGGCGCAAGTTAATGGAAGTTATCCAACAACATTTTTGATGGATTCTGCTGTATGATTTTGATTATAACATAATATTTCTTATTGAAAAGCCTGAGTATTCCAGTATTTTTGAGTTGACATGTCATTTAAATGAATGCTTCATTGTTAGACCTGAAGCATATCTTGTGTTTGCACTTGGAAGCAAGAGTATGAACATGAAGAACTAGTGGAATGGATGTGTAAATCTTACCCTAATTGAATTGACTATTAAGTTTGACCTGATATTTTAATCTAAGAGTTAATTAGTGAACTTCAAATTTTGCAAAACCATTTTGTTGGAGAAACACACGCTCTTTCTACTCCTCTAGATTGTATTATTTTGTTTTTAGACTTCTAAGCAATGAAGTTATTTAGCTGACTGTTGTTTTTAACAGTAAATTCTGTTAAGTGCTTTCACTTCCTTGTGTCGATAAAATAGATACATGTAAAGAAGAAATGTCATTTATTCTGAACACCTTCTTTCTGTGTACTTAGAAGTTACTGAATTCCTCTGCATTTAGTGCCTTTGCTTTTGTATCAGAGCAAAGCGCCAGCTGTTTCATTAAGCCGGTCTAAATCCGCGCAGCTCAAATCCATCTTAAATGTGTATCCCATTTCACATAGTCGGGCACGTCTAACCTCGCGTAGGGGAAATGACTGATCTGCAGGTGACATGAAGGTGATCCTAGAGAGCTGCCAGCTGCGTGTTCGGCCTGGTCTGCATGGCTGCGGCTTCCTGCCTGCCCCAGCACTCTCACCAGCGTGCTAGAATGGCAAGAAGCATTAAAAAACCCCCATGTTATTCCAAACTTTCTTTGATACTAGAACAGTAGATACTTAGTCCCTTTTCTGCTCCTGAAGGCAGTAACTAAATTGTTCAACAAAAAAAGGAGCAGGTGATATGCTTAATTTTTAAATGCCTTACGGTTTTCAGCCGGAAAAAAAGCAGGCTCATCTTGGATCCTGCTGCACTAAGTTCCTGAAGATAAACGTGAGGAGGCAGGAGCGGAATTCCTGAGAGAGAACGTAAAAGCAACTCTTGATGAGCATAGGGAAGAAGTCATCTTAGGGATGTGTGGAAGAGTGATGTTTTTCTCAGAAGAGACTATGCTACTAACAAGTTGGGAGGCATTGATTTAGCATATAAATCACCTTAAAAATAGTTACACAATGATTTTTTTTGTGACAGATACTGTATCATTTGAAAGAATGTTTCAGGGAAATACAAAAACATGCAAGTTAAGATTTAAATTTAGTAAAAAGATTTAGTCAATTTAAAAAGAAGACATCCATGTATTTTTTTTTTAAACACAATGTTTCTTCTCATAGATTCTTTTTGTTGTTGTCGTTCATAACATTACAGTCTTAAAGGATGCCTTTGGAGGGCTGTAGATTAAGGCTAGATATATTGATCACTCTGGAATGCAGTGTTTCAGTTTTGCACTGCTTCTCTTTTTCTTTCTTAAAATTAGTTTCATTAAAAAAAAGAAAAAAAATCATTATAGTCTGCCTGCTTTCTAAGCTACTTCATTTATGACAATTTGATCCATTCTTAAGGGCTTGGTTCTCCAGTTTTCAGGGGTTCTTGTTCCTGTAAGGGCTTGGTTCTCCAGTTTTCAGGGTGAAACACTTCTGACTTTTGATTGTTATACTCCCAATAGCCTTATTATTAAAGGTAAAATTATATTCTCTAATTCTGTCTTAATGGATAGCAGCCAGAGTAATCTCAGTCTTATTTCAGTTAAGTATGAAAACCGGGAGTTGCTGGCAGTCCATTAAAAACAAGTATTTTTGTGTGTTAACATTGTGTGAGGAGCCACACCATTCTTCAAGTAAAAGGTAAAGATTTCTGAAAAAGCTTTTGAAAATAGCTTTTAAATTGACATCCAATCTGAAGTAAGTGATCCAGAGGATACATTTAACAAGAATACATTTGCTGCCAATTTGTTCTTGTATAAACATACCTATTGTAAATAGTCATATGTTTGAGCAAGAACTCTATAAAGAGTGGGTTAGTGAACCTGTTCATCGTTAAAAATGGTAGTGACAGAGCATGTGCTATAGCAGGGGCCTTTGCATGCCACAGAAAGTGAAAGAAACTATATTAATGAAGGGATCTACTGGAATATTAGAAATGGGAGTATAGTAGCTGAGACTTGGCTGGTTGCTCTACAAACACGGCAAGGATTCATACCTAGATCGATCACTGAATTCTAATTGCATTTAGACTGTAGGTTGTCTGCAGTGGAATTTCAGGGAAAAATACTCCTTGTAATGGTTTCCATCTCTGGCCGTGTTTCATGGCCTATCAGCCTCTTGAGTTTTTTCTTACTCTCTTGCTCTTTCTCTCCCTCTCCTCCCATCTCCTTCGGTAAAATGAACGATGCCAGAGGGCCGTCCTGGACTGTGAAACTCAATTGTCTGTATTACTGAGTTATTTGAACAGTCTGTCCAGGTTTTGGCCAGCATCAACTAGTGTTCTCCCAAAGAACTGCTGGTTTAGGAGAGGGAAAGCTCAAGGACGTTTCCATCAGGCAACTGCATGTTTTGAAGAGTGAGGGGATATGGACACAGGCTGTTCCGAGACAGTTGGCCTTGGTGCCAGAAGACAGTCCTGGCATGTTTAATTTACTGTTGTAGGCACAGTCCTTATGCCTTACACATCACCATGCAGAGAAACTGTTAATCTGGGCACCTTTCCAGGCTGAGGATATATATCATATATATGAGAGGATATATATCATTTGTCTATTACGTTGCTTCCAGGTTTCACCTTACCATTAGATCTTGCTGCAAGAGACGCTTTTCTAACTGTGATTGGGCTGCATTTACCCCAGAATGAGAGCTACCAGGTGGCTCTGGAAAATGCCTCCGTGGGCTGTGGTTTTGCCTAATTGTCTAGACAGGATGTTTTGGGAATGTGGCTCTGTCTTCTGAGTGCAATGGTGTGCTAGCGTATTGGGGTAGTTTGGTGTTGCTGTGTAGTAACGAATCCGTTACTTGTGTCTCCTAAAACAGAACCACCCTGATGTTAAAAGGTAATGCAGGTTTCATGGAAATTGTATGTGGATTTGGAAGAACCCTGTGTGTGGAAAGGGAACCCAGTAATTGCCTCCAGCCTTATACTGAGAGATGAGGATTTGGCATGTGAGTCTAGCTGGCTGCCAAGAAATCCCACCCATGCCCAGGGTTATTATTCAGAGTCACTGCCGCTGATGATGGTCCCTGTAGCTAGCCTTGAAATGTGGAAATATTATTCTAAGGCTGTCAGTTCAGGTATGTGCCTGCAGACTTTGCAAATTATGTCAAAAGGTGATATGAAAAATTTTTAATGAAAACAGTATTTGTGTGACACTTCTAGATTTTGTTGGCCAGCAAGCATATGAGATTTCACTTTGCAGTGGCAGAAAATAATTCTTTTACAAATTTAACTCTTCAGATGTAAAATGACTGAGGAAAAGCTTCCAGCTTCTACAAAAGCTGAGCAGTTGTTAACCTGGTCAAAAGTTACCAAAATGTCCATTATAATTCTTTAAATGGCTGCTCAGTGACTTTTTACATGGGAGCATAATTGATGGTGTCAGTTTTAATAAATAATTC
>NW_010581296.1:141479-162040 GCF_000705375.1 Tinamus guttatus
TGAGGACTAAGTGTGACTGATGAAAATGGATGGCATATTGCTATCAATCTTGTCACTCTCTACCACGTGTAAAAATTGAATTTGAATTATTGACTATCCCACAGCATATTTGTCCTCTCGTTATGTGTGGGCCAAAGAAACATTTAGAGGGTTATTACTAAATTTTGTGTGCCTTCAATAACCAATGCTAGCTAGATGGCTCCAGGGTTGACCTCAATGAATTTTTTTTTTTTTTTATAATGGCTAAGACATCAGCAAGAGGAGAGAGTGAAATCCAATTCTTTAATTCTGAGTTTTATTGGGTTTAATTTTATTGTACTTTAGCAAAAAAAATAAAAACAAACCAAAAAAAAACTTTTCTAAAGTCAAAATATGCTTAATTGTTTCATGGAATTAATAAGTTTATTTGGCTCTCATAGCATGATGAATGCTTCATAGGGAAATAGTGTGGTCAATACCATTCAAGTATATAACAGCAGGTAGTTAGCATAAAGGTTAACTACCTTGGGATAAATTTGACTGATTCTACCTAACCCTTTTATTTTTCTTTCCTTTTTTTTTTTCCCCTCCCTTTTCTGTTGTTGTTGTCTCAGTTGCAGTTCATTATTCATCGGCTGGAATCTCTTTCATTCTGTGTTCATCTTCAGTTTTACTGAAATTGTGAGAGACTGAGCTCAATTCCTACATTTTTTTTTTCCTGTGGTGGTGTTCAGAAATCAAAAGTATTACTTTTGTAGTGTAGGTGTTTATTTGAGTGTGTGCAGAGAGAGAAAGAGATCATTTCCATCCATCTGGTCTGTTTTTCACTAGAGGTTCAGAGCTATCATTCTTTCTTTCAGGGTTCACTAAGCCTTGAATGTGATTGAAGTATGGCAAATATTTTCTCTGCACTATCTGCCTTTCTCTTAACCTAAAATAAATTAATTAGTGATAACATCATCTAGTTGTGAGTAGAACAAACAAATTATTTCTCTCCTTTGAGAGATAATATATCATTGCTACTTGATAATGTATTATTATTACTTTTAGAAGCTGATTTGATCAGGGAATTGCAGTAGAATCTTAATGTACTTTTAGATATTTCCTCATAGAAGAAAAGGGAAGCTGTACCTGAAATGTTAAGTTAAAAGGTTGGCTGGTTGGCTTCTTCCCTTTTCCAAAAGACTGCACATTAAGTGATTTCTTTTCTCTATTTTTGGCTCCTCTTCCTATAGCAATTCCATTTATCCCCAAAGTTCTCGCTGTCTAAATAAATCTGAACTCATCTTTGCTACACCATGTATTTAACTTTGCTGCTTTCCTGCAGCCTTACAGAGAGCACTACTGAGTACACAGTTCTGTAGTCTGCATCCCAGCCTTCATCCTACCTCCTGAACTCATTTCTAGGTTTCCTCCTTGGCTGATACTTGTGAGAGCCACAGGTGTTAGATCCTCCCAAACACTCTCCAGGAGTCTGTGCAGATTCTAAGTGAAGGCTGCTAATTTGGTGCCTAGAAGGCTGCCCATGAGATCTTCATGGGCATCATTGAACTAGCTTCATGCCTTGTAATTAACTCCCAGATTTTGGGACCAGCTCTTCAGTGGAATATAAGGATATAAGACTCTCCTCTGTGGGATGAAGAGGGAGGTCTTGCATATGAAAATCTCCTTGCTTGTGATCTCTCAATTTGTCATCTTCCCTCTTTCCTTGCCATCGATGGACTTTCCTCCTCCTCCCAAATGAGTGATAGAGAATGATATCCTGAAGGTGAGATTGCTCTGTGCCATCCCTGCAAGTCTCTTGTTGGTCTGTGTGTGTGTCTGTCTTCTCTTCTGCCCGACTGTGTTCAAAAGTGAGTACTCTTATCTCTGATATATGAGCTGCCTACAGTAGGTGTGAATGTGCTTTATCTGTTATGTGATACCTTAACTGAGAAATCATCAATTGCTATCTTGGTCTTACAGGAATGTATAAAACCACAGCATGCTCCTGTTCATAGTTATTAACTTGTTTTGCATACATGTGTTACAGAAGAGATGGGTAAATTATCGCTTAGAGAGTACAGAGATTTAGTAGTCCAAATTGCTTGATAGCTCATCACAAAGGAGGCGTAGTAGTAGAGCGTATTCCATGACTTTGGTTAAAGCCAAAAAATTTTGAACTTCAGGATTAGGTTTTGGAATGTGTTAATGAGAGATCCCTGGAGTGGGGCTTCACATTTTGACAGGGCAAGGGACAGGAAGGAGTTTGGGTAGATAGTTGAAGGTCCACAGAGATAATGCAGCAGCAAATGAGTAGATGATAGTTTTCAATTGCTGCCTCCCAAATGAAACTTTTTACCTGAATCAAAATGCCAAGCATGTGCTGGTAATACCAATGGCTAATGGCCTGTCCTGGTTTAAAACAACAAGCATACAAACAAAAACAAACCCAAGCTGGCCCCACTTACTCAGCTTTGTCTGCAGAGGTGATTTGCACTGTTTATATTGCCTGCAGATTGAGTATGTACAAAATGTAAATATTCTGGATAGGGGTGAGGAAATTGTAGTCGTAATGCATTGAAAATAAATTCATTTCTAACATGACTATCTGGAAGCTAAATATTTCCCCAAGTATTGACTCTGATACTATATTATTTTACCTGATTTATTGTTTCATTCGCAAACCAGCATTTGTATTATTTGCAGACATCCTAGCATAATGTTGGGTTTCTAGAAGTGGCTAAACAACAAATAAGATTATGTTTTTGTATGTCAGTCATACATACTCTGTACTATTTTCTGTAGGGATAATGGAATATTGCTTTATGGTTTAAATTGGCTTAGCTTCTGAACTCTATTTTAAACCTTCATAGCGATAAGCTTGCAGTCTGTAATATATGCTCAATTTTGTAATGCGAAGCTTACATTTATTAAAGCTCCGGCCTCCGGTAAATATTCCTGTCAGTGACTCCGTGTCTTCTGACTTCTCCTTCCTGCTGTTCTGAAGAACAGAAATACAGCTTCAATGTTATTCCCATTTGCTCCTTAATGTATTTTTCAATGGCAAAAGATTATGTAATCATAATGTTGTTTTTAAAGAGGAAGCTCAGTGGCTAATTTCAACCAATTTGACAGGAAAGTAGAAGTCTCAAAAATGCTAAATTCCTACAATAAGCCTACACACCATATGGCCCAGAGCCCACACGTAACTCTTGCAGTTACTGCTTTCGTATGCCAGTGGCCGTGGGCAACACGTTCTCTTGTGTTGGATAGTCAGGGAATTGCCCAGGAAAGAGAGCGCTGATTTCACCCAACAGCTTCCCCAGGGACTGAGCTCGGTGGTGGCGCAAAGGTTGTCAGCACCTCGGCTTCTCAGCTCTCTATGGCTGTGCATAAGACCCCATTTTGGGATGTGTTTAATTTTAAGAGGGAAGTAGGTTTTGGCAATACTTCCATCTTTGTGTACCCCAGTGAGGGGTCTACTGCTTTTAAGAGAGCTAGAACAGAGAATTGTCCTGGTACCTTCCATGTCTCTTCCCATCCCGCCCCTTGCCAATATGAGGAACTGAGAGAAAACACTGCGCTGACGGGCATTCTCCAAGTGTCATGACTGTGTATTTGGCTTTGAACCTTATTCTTCAATGACACAGTCGTGCAGTTCTGACTCGGGCAGTAGCTTTGAGATGTGCTTCTGAGAGGGTCCAGAGCGTCTGACCTGTGGTCAGTGTCAGTGAAACACGGTGTTAGCCTGTAGTAAGAGTCAAGGTTCCTTTGGCCAAGAAGGGGAAAATGATGTTAACTTTTACAGGTTATCCACAGGACCACGCAGAGATAGAGGAACCTCGCCATATCTCTCTGGCCCTACGGATAAATGGCACTAGTTCTTTTTGGCACACTGTAGTGGCCTCCTGACACCCTGCCATTCCCTCACTCCATCCCCAAAACTCCAAACAAGGTTAATGCTTCTCAGAAAGCCTAAGGGAAATAGTGAGGGTTTCCCTATATTTGAGCATATGTTCAAAACTGCATTTGTTACTCATTTAGCTGTCAGATGTGGGGGATGAATGTTCAGCTCCCAACACATAACTATATCACTTTAGCACAGACTGCATTTAATAGTAGAACAGCGAATCCAAGAATAGGTATTATATTGTAGTTGGTGTTATTTGAGTGGAGGAGGAAGAAACAGCAAGGTGCTTATTTATTAGTATTATTATAGGGGCACCTGAAATTTCAGAATATGCTTCATAGCTAGCCAGAGGGGAAACAGTTTCACAGCAACAAACTACTGGTGTTAAACTAAGAAAGCCCCCAGTTCTCTCTCTCTTTTCTTATTTGTGGTCTATGTTGATGTGTGAATTTTTAATGTCTTGATCAGATGATGTGGTTTTGGGGAAATATTCTTGGGAAATGTGACTTAAACACCCAGCCTACATATTCCTGTCAGGCCTGTCAACTGCTCTATTTCTCCCAGTACCATTTTTTCCCCCAATCACTGGTCAATTTCAACCAAAGTCAGCAGAGGAAAGAGGTTTCAGATATATTAAATTCATATGAGATTCATGAAAATTAGCAGCCTGATAAAGGAGAGACCTTCACCCTTTTGCCCTGTCGGAATATTACTATGCAAATAAAACCCTCATTACACATTAGATAATCCACATGAAACCTCAGCTCTGAGATGCAAACCCATAAAAATATAGAACACATAAGTAAATGCTTGCTACTGTTGTTTTGCACTTTTCCTATTTTTACTTGCTGATTTTCAGTTTTATTTGTTTTGAGCGGACAGGGAAAAAAACAAGGAAAAGATAATGCTCCATTTAAAAAAAAAAATGAAAGAAAAAGCCACCAGTTGTGTATTTCTTTTAAAATTGTAGCAAGCTTTAGGAATGTTTCTGCTGTTCTTTAAAGAATTAATGCTGGCTAAATGTTTTTTTCTTTTAAAAGGCAGTATGATAAGTATTGCATGTTCCTGATAGCAAAAAGGGACTGAAACCTATATTTGCCTCAAAAAATCTTTTGCTATGACCTTCCCCTGACAGTTGTAATTGAAATAAAAACTGCTGCATATCTGTTCTTGAACGAGAGTTAATCCAGCAATAAGGGAGCTTTGTGGTTTATTGTTCTCCTTTTATTTTAAAATGATTAAAAAAAAAAAAAAAACAAAAAACACTGAAATTAAAGTGCTGCCAAAACAGGAGTGGAAACTGAAAAAATGTTGGGAAAAAATATTGTGTTGCTTAACTCTCTGATTGTGACTTGTTATTATAAAAATCAGTGGTCCAATCTTTATAAGCGTACAGGTATATTTTGCACTGATCTGTTAGGAGTCTCTTGTCATGGAATAAAACTGTTTTCTTAGTCAAAGTATTTCTTTATACTCTGAGATCTTGAATTGACTAAAGCTACATACATACATACATAAAACATCAGTGGTATACCATGTATGTGCTCTCACCTAGCCTTATTTCATTGCTCCTATAGAGAGATGTTGTATAGAATTCTTACTAGACTCAGTCTTCAAGTTTAATTTCTTTATATATAATTATAATATTCTTTCTCTTCCTTCTCCTCCCCTTTCAAGTAACAAATCAGTCAATCTGTTTTCTGAGTTGCTCTTGCTTGCATTTGTGATTTCTGGTGTCTTGAAAAATACTGATTATTTTATTCTGGGTTGATAGGGCATATCGGTCTAATAGGTAGATAGAAGGGGTAATTGATGTTACTTGCACTGCTGAACTAAGTCGGGTGCAGTCGAGTAGATTTCATTACAAGTTATTTAAGACTCTAGTACTCAACTGAGTGTCCAGGAATTTGTCTATAGATAGAAAAGGGATTTGCCTCCAACTTCTCATGGATCATAAGCCACTAAAGGAATTGCCTTTCTGGCAGCTCCAGGAGAGCAGTCTGCCTTGACCCCTGTTTTATGCTAGATGTGATTATTAAATCCTTATCCTTGCTGCTTATGTTCCATTGGCCACCCTTATCTTGCCCCTTCCCAGATGCCCTGTCCCGTCCTGTGCAAGTATGCTATAAGTTCCTGCACAATGTGCCTTTCCTCATTTTTTTCATCAACTGAGGATTTGATTTGCTTTATAGTAAAGATAGATATTTTGCGACAGTATTTAAATCCAAAAAGTAAATGTAGCTTATTGTAAAGAGACAGAACTTTGCTTTTCAATTTAATGTAAACAGAAAAGAATTATCTGTCCTCAAATATACAAATGTCTTTGCCATTAAGGTATATGGGTAAAATGGTGGTGTAGGAGCAATATTCTTTTGACTAGATCAGAGAGTGTACAAGTATTTTGAAGACTTGTGGGGTTTTTGTATGTGTATGTCTCAAACTGAGATGCTTACGTGGCTTCTGGGAAACAAATTAAAGATTTTTCTATTTAAAAACAAGTTTGCATTGATCAGAATGGTGTAACGTATTCTCAAATTCTACGTTGTTGCTCTAAATTTTTTGTTTCTCCTCCAAAACATAAGATGAACGATGGTATCTTGTAACAAATGGTCGTGTTTTAGAAACAGTTGCATACAAATGTTTGAGACGAAAAGTTTACAATGCTTTTTTTATCCTTTCTATGCTTATCTATTTGAAGTAGCTTCAATGCTCTTTGAAGACAAAGGCACTGGTGTACATGCCACTGATAATAGGCAGTGTGCCCGTATCATGTATGCTGCCTTAATAATGTCTGACATTATCAGATTGATTAACTCGGCAGGGGGCCTTAATCAGATTTAACTACTGTTGGCAGCTGTACACTAACAGAATAGTAATACATCAGGGAATAATACTGAACTTCTTTTATAAGCTGTATTAAACATGAAACTCAAATGTACCATAAAAATCATCATTATTTCTAGTACTAATGCAATGAAAAGTGTGTATTTTTCACACAGTAATAACCTCAATCTCTTTTGGATCATGTTTTCCGAGACTTTCCGTTGTCTGCGGTTCCAAATTCTGGCCTGCTTTAGATTCTGCTTCAATAGTTAATGTGTGTGTGTGTATTTTAAACAGCCCTCACTTTCTCTTCGATTCAGAGACCCGTAAACCTTGCCGGACTGAACAAGTTAAGCAAGTAGAAGCTAATAACATTTTTTTTAGTTGCAGTTTTAAACATGTGTGTACATGACCAAGTGATGAAGTTAGGTTTTCTACATTGTCCTTTCAAGTCTGATGGCATATTATGACACTCTTTTCATATAGTCTCATACATATTCTCATGCAGTAATTCATAGCATTAATAAATAAAATACAGGTCTCAAAGATGTCAATGCAACATTCATTCATAAATTAATAGATCAGGAGGGACAATTATAATCAAGTGGGACCTTCTGCCTATCTCATTACATTAAGACTTTTCTGACTTAATTCTTGTTTGAACTAAAGCATATCTTGTACCAAAGGGTGAGTTCTGATTTAAACAAATTAATGAAGGGGACAAACACAGTCCTTGGCTATTTGTCCCAGAGGTCAGTTATTCTTTCAGGTAAATTTCAGACTGTATTTGTGTAACTTCAACATGTGGTTACATTTTTCTTTTTTCTAACTGCTGTTGGAATCAATCCTTTACGGGTTATTTTCCTTGCATTGGCAGAAAATTATACATCCACAGCACTTTTATGTACAATTGTTTTAGATGAATTTAGATAAAATGGCCTCAATCTGATGTTCTTGGCATCCTATAGAAAATGCTTGTATGTATTTACTATGAACTAGAAAACAAGTATATTATTTATAGCTCTCGTTCTTTTTTGTCATGTCTTATTTCTCTGGTTTTCTCAAAGACTAATGAAATTAGTTTGATCTCATTGAGTTCCCAGATAATACAAATAGTAGAAGTGATTGAAACAAACCTTTTAGATATGTATCCCACACATATAATCATATGTGATTCGTACACATAAACCAGCATTTCCAGTTTGGGTAGCAAGTGTTTCAGTTTGTTCAGGACAGACTTGAATAGGCCTGAATGTTCACGGTCTTCTTACCAGTATCTGTATTAGTATTTTTATTGGGTCAAACTTTTTCTATTTAGCACAGGAAGCTACACTGAACAGGTTCTGGTAACTCAATGCAGTCTAACACGGCTCAGTTGTCTGTATGTTGTAGGGTACAGACAGAAGCAGCTTCTCGGAAAGGCTGAGGAAGATCCACTCACTACTCTGTAACATCATGTGTGGGAATCGAGGCCCCATTAGCTGCATTCTCTCTTCCTTGGTAGATTTTTGCACCGTGTACCCATGAATATCACCTGCACAGGAGGGAATAAAATAAAATGCATAGTGAGGAAGGAAAGAATAATAAATCAAGTCAGTTACTATAATTTCAGCAATTACTTCAAAAATAAC
Source organism: Tinamus guttatus (assembly GCF_000705375.1). The sequence goes on from NW_010581296.1 coordinate 149,805, forward strand.
TTTCTGTGTGTATCAGACCAGCCAAATAACTAACCAGCTAGCTACATTTACTGAAACGTTAACATATTAGCTTTACTAAGAGATTTTAAGGAAATGTCTGGTTAGAGACATTCCTTCTTTACTGCTTAGATTTTTATAAAGAATTTTTGCCCTTGATATCAGTCTCCGAATACAAAGTGCCTTATGAATTTAAAGCTTCACTTGCCTCTAGCCCCTGAAAGGAACAGGCTGTCCAAAGTGTTTTGGAGGCTGTGAGACTGAATGCTGGGATTAGATTGCTTGCATCTATTGCAGCCTGCTTGCTGTTCCGTTTCAAGTGGATTTTTAAGGTCTTTCACACAGTTCCCTGGGTTATCGTGTGTTATCTTTCTTTCCAATGAGTCATTGCTACTAGTCATGATAAATTTTTTTACTCTTGATAGACTGAGATTCACATATTTATTGCCAGGTTGGGTTCAGCATATGATTGGGGAAAAACAGCATTAACATGTTCATGTTTTTTTTTTTCTTTTTTCTCCTCCCGCCCTGCCCCCCACCCTCCCGTTCTATTCTTGTGTGAAGCCGGTTAGAATTTTCTTTAGGCTTAAGAACACAGTCTTATCGGTTTGCAATTGGTTATTGAGTTCTTAATTGTGTATTACATTTTGCCTTAGAGAGGAAGTAACTTTTGCTGCAAATCATAATTATTTTCCATGAAGACCATTGTTGGGTTAGATCACAAATGGATTATAAATCATTTTTCATTTGTCACAGACAGAAGAGTGAAATTTTACAGCCCTGTTGCAGAGGACCATGGCAGTTTAAGGCATTGAGTTGAGATTCAAAGATATGTCAAATCCTGGAAATATAATCCCATGTGAGAGATCATACACTTTCCAGTAGGATGGAGGTCTCAATTTACTTAGTGTTTTTAAAATAGCAGAACTTTATATCTGGTGACAAAGCTCGGAATTGTCAGAAATAGCAACAGTAGTCTGTTGTATAAGATCCAGGGGGAAAATAACTGAATGTGAAAGGACAAAGAATGAGAGCAAACAGCTCTCGTCAATAGATGCGTTATAGTGAACTCAGCGTGCTGGTAGATGTGCAGAATAGGTCATCAGTCCTCTGAAGAAAGTGGCATTTTCACTCCAATATTTAAGTGAATACCAAAAGAGATGCATTGAAAATCTGCTCCTATTGGAGTAAATTTTACATCAAAAGGAAGGGTTTTTTTTTTTTCCTCCCCTTATTGATACAATTTCTTTCTAATATTTAATAGAATTCATTTTAGTAATTTGGATCAGATAGACCGTTGAAACAGATTTATTAAACTTAACGCTCTCGTTAAAATACATTAGAACCTCCATTAAATTTGCAAAACAATGGAGCAGTCATTGCTGTGTCAAACATTGTTCCTCAGGTTTGGGCACTGAATGAAAGTGAAAAAACTTGCTATTGTTCCGGGGGCAGCGGGAGGAGGGGAGAATTAATTTTCTTTTAGTAGCATAAAATTCTTAAAGGTAAACTGCTAATTTTTACTTGGAATGAAGAGACTGTTAATTGTTTTGTAGAATACTATTGAAAATCCATTAACGTATGGGACAGTAGAATCAATTATGTATCTTTCCTATGTTTATAGATCCCTAGGAGGACTGTCACTACAGATCACCAGGAGTCTATCTTGGAATCTTAAAAAAAAGAAATGTGTTCTTAAAGCCATAGTTAAAGTACAGTATCTATAGAGAAATGATTTGTAATGTCAGTCAAGATGCACTAAATCTTTAATATTGTAAGGAGGACACTGGAATTATGCCGTATTATCACAAAAAGTGCTAAGTTGTTCCTCTTTTGGAAAATGCATCACAAAGCTTTCAGTGGCACTTTATCTCAACAAATAATTGATTTCAAGGAATGGGTCATTTAGCCTAATCTGAGTGAAAGTAATCTGATGTGCTCTTGTCATTGTGTAAAACATATTTGAAAGATTGGAACTGTAGCAAAATAACTAGTAGGAAAGTTGTGTGAGTGAAATGACCATTTTAAAGGCTTGACCAGGGACATAGATAAGAACTTCTGTTTATGTATTTTGACCATCAGTCTTGGACTATCTGAGAATTTTCATAGAAACTAAAAGTTGTGTCCCTCCAGAAAACAGTGGAGAATTCAAAATAGAAATCCATAGAAATAATTTTCACTAATGTTAAGTTTCTCTTTCATATTTTCCCATAAAATTTTTCCATGACTTTCTGGGCTACTGTGACAATACTAAGAGTTGGTACCGAGGACTGCGTAGGGGTCTCTGTGTCAGTTTGCACATTTTCTTTAAGGAGTTCATTAAGAGTGCTGGTAACCTTCACTTCTGTATTTTTCCTGGGTGTTCAGATGAAACCTGCAGGATGGTGTCTGGATGAGTTTTTGTGCTGGTAGGGGTGAAGGCAGGGAGAGCAGGCAGGCGGGAAAGGGGGGTGGTGCTCAGGCTGAGGTCAGTTGAGTTGTTAAGCTTTGATCCCATTTGATCCTGTTCCAAGTGCAATATTGGTGGACAAAAGGATGTTGATTATCTGGTACAAATGAACTTTTGAAGTCCCATCTTCAGGGTGAAGTAACAAAACCCAGTATTAATCACTTGGTGAAGACACTCGTCATGGGTCTAAGCTGAGAAATGAAATCTTGAAAGAAGTTGGAGACAGACAAAGCATGGCCAAAAGCAAGGAGCAGATAGGGCTGTTTTTCTTTGCCTAGGAGTGCTTTTAATTGCAAAATAGAAGGAAAAAATGGCAGCGAAGAGAGAGGGAGTAGCAAAGTGAGGTATATAGATTGGAATCTTGCTTTCTGAATCTTAAAGCTGCGCAATTAGAAAGGAGTGAAATAGTGACAGAGAAATGAGTGGTGAGACAAGTGAATGGATGTTTTTGCTGCTTTACCTTGATCTCTCTTTTACTATTAATATAGAGCAAAGGGTTTCTAGAGGGCTATGTATACGACTCAAAACAACTATTTACCACTTCCCTTCTGGTGTGTGGTGGGTTTTTTTGTTTGTTTTTTTTTTTTTTAATTGTTTGTTTGTTTTTTCCCCTAGTTCCCTTCCCCTCCTCTTTCTGAAGAGATGAGTTATAAATGCACAGAGCCCACAAGGATGATGCTCTGGAAAGCTGTGATTAGGCTGCTTAACAATCTGTGAGCCAGTTCCTAAGGTCTTATTTTCTTGAAGGGTTTTCAGATAGAGTTCCTCACTGCAGGAATCCTGCCAGACTGGACACATGGATGCTTCAGGACAGAGCATGCAGTCCCTGTCTGTTTGGGCTCAGCTGCACGCAAAGAAGTTTAATCAGGACTACTGGTGCCATATTATCTGTGCTTTTCTCAGAGTATCCTTGGCACTCCAGCCTTCTTTTCTCTTTGCCAATGCCCACAATAACAGAGGAATGTCAGACTGCACCTGGATCCTTAAGGTAACATTTAGCCTCTAGCAAAAGTCCTTGTAGTTCCACTTCTGAGCAGCTTTTTGTGGGCTGTGGTTTAGGCAATGGTTCATATTATTCCACTGAATTGCTCCTTTCAGGAAGCGTAGATCTTTCACATTTATTCCAAATAAAAAGTCCGCCATGCCCACCAGCTCGTACAAGGTTTGACCCAATTTTCATCATACTAGTATGTTTTGAGAATATAAAAATTAACATGGACATTATAGTTGAAGGCAATGAAGTATCTATTTGCCTAGTGGTGACAAGAACAGTTGGAGGAAATTCCTTTATACTGCATTGTGCTCTCCTGTGGCATATGCTAAGGACTCGGAAATCTGCTTTTTCATCAAACGTGAAGTTTGATTCTTTTGTGCAAGCTATAATGTTGATTATTCAACTGGATTTCAAGTAACAGGACAGGAAAAGTGTTCTAGTTCATGTGATAAGCATGATTTTGAGAGAATCAGCTCAACCGAAGGGTTTAACCCCCTTGGTCCTGTACTTGGGAAACTGAGTTCAACCATACTTTCAGAGACATTGAAAGCATAATTTTCTATTTATACTAGCATTATCTTCTGTTGGATTCAGTAAGAATTACTTCAGACTGTATGGAAATGTCACTCTAAAATACCATGGTATTACATGTTATTACATGTATAAAAGTAAGAAAAAAATGGATCTAGGCATATAGGCAGACTTTGTTTTTTAACCTAACAAAGAACAGACATACCATATATTAGACCCTCACAGGTATAAATATTATCCTTATTTGTAACTGTACACTATGTTATAGAGTAGCATTTTTATATTTGCCGTTAAGCAGTTTAGCATCTTATGCTTCAGGTGAGTTTAACAAAGTAGAAATACTTTGTGCTGTGGTTAAAATGCATAAATGATTTTACATATCCATAATACTAATTTAGCCTGTTTACTATTTCCAGAAAAGTAACAGGAAAAAAGAAAAAGCATCCAGTTTTCAAAATTGATTTCTGCAAATTGTCTGTAAGGACACTTCCTAACCAAACTACATAGCATATTCAAATAGTCTATAAAAGCTTTGGTATCTTGTAAATATAGTAGATACTTAGAGTGAACAAGCTAGTATGATCAGCTGGGCCAATAAAACAATTTTCATGCCTGTCAAGCATGTTTAGCCTTTTTTTGCCTTTTAAAAGACAATGAATATTTTAAAAATAAAACAAGTACTGTAAATTAATAGTAGACTTTAAAATGTTAGCTATTTTTGTTCTGCATAAATGTTCTTCCCAAATATTTTCCTCTAGGAGAGGAAATGTAACTCAGGTATGTTTAAAATCATCCATTTTCTTGGGGAATGCTCTTACTTGTATGCTGATATCTGTGATATTGCTGACTTGTCTAATACCTTTAAGCTGCTGATGTTTTGAAAAGGTATAGTCTGCATGTGTAAGGGAACAAAAACTTAAACTTTTAACCTTGGTCTCCAAGGAATTCTTAATTTAAATTAGAAGGCTATCTACTCCTAAAAATATTTGTTTCTAATCATTGTAGCTTACTAGGATTGTGAAGTCAACAATGCCTGTTGATTTATAAGTAAAGAAACCTATTAACAGCATTTGAACACAGAAGATAGGAGGCATTTGCTCCAGCTGGTGGCTTCTCGCTCCTGTGTTATGTGTACCTGTTTCAAGGTACAGTCATTGCTGGTGTAAAGCAGTGCTCCCTCATAGGATGCCTCCTCTTCCCTGAAAGGAAGATGGTATACACAGGAGGAAAAAAAAATGTAGAGAGATATGATATGAATTACCACTGCATTCAGACATATATACATATCTCTTTTTTTTTCTGAGCCTACTGCTTTGGCAAGATCAGGATGGAGTGCGGCAGAGGTCCATCTAAATGAGGGCCAGGGAGGGAGCAGTACAACAGACCAGCAGAGCCTCCACCAATGGACCTGGAATTCCCTGCAGTCTTGAATCCTGCTTGTTGTCATCTGCTCTGCCTTCCTTATGCCCCTGTGAAACTAGTTAGCTGTTTAAAGTGACTATTAGATAGTTAGCTCTCTTCTGAATTTGTTGTAATTTGTTGCCTTATTTCAGTAGCTTTGTATTGCCCCAGATGGCTAAGCAGACCTTTCTAAATTCCCCTCTGCTTTGCGAGGAAAATGTTTTGGGTTGGATTGTAACTCTAAAAGAGATGGCCAACCTGATAAGCAAGATGCATTTAGTTACTTCTGTTCCTGTGTAGCAGCGTTCACTGCTCCAGGCTGCTGGTTTCTTGCTTAACTTACCTGTTAAGATTTTTCTTTCTTTTCTTTTCCCATGATGGAGGAAGAAAACATTAGACTGGCTTCTAGGTAGCCAACCCCACTTCTATGGTCCTTGTGGTGAAAATATGTCTGTAATGCTCTGGTGTCTGACTTTTAGCTGTCTGGTTAAAGAAAAAATAGACCTGGGGGAAGAAGGAGGAGAAAAGGGGTTGTCATCAGAATAATTTTCAGAGAGGTTTTTTTGTGGTGGAGCTAGGTAGGATTAGGAATATACTGTTCCACTTTGTGTCACTACTCTGCTATTCTAAATGTGTGCATTAGAGAGTCTGTAAACCTGCTGGATGTCAGTTTTGGGAGTAATTTAAGGTATTTATTGGAGTACGGACTAAAGAGTCAAGTTTCCTTTCACTGATGCACCCTGTTGATGCAGGTACATACGTGTGCAGCTGCCTATCTCAACAGCTCATTTGCAGACATATTTATTACACATGGTTAATATGTAGATTAACTATAGTTAATATGAGTTGTTTTTAACTGCATATATTGTATGTGTTTATATATTCATATGTTTATATATTTAACTGTAGTTTATTACAAAAGTGCTTTGCCAATTAATTTCCATGTTAATATTCTCTGTTGAACGTTTCAGGCTTACTTTGTTGCTTCTGTATTAGAAAAGGCAACTGTAGCCTATATTAAATAAATAATATTTCTTATCAGATGCCAAGTATTTCTTGAGTTACCTTCGTTAAAGATGCTATTTGTAGAGTAGATGCCCTTTGGCAAATAAGAACACAGAAGTGTGTAGTGGTGTATTTTGAAGATGATACATTTTTGTTGGACCTATGACAAGCTGTTCATTCGCTTACTCCTGTTTATCATGGCTGTTTGGATAACAAAACCGGGGAACCTCCCAGTATGTGTCTCTAATAGTGCCAGCAGAACAGACTTTTAAACATGTCATAACTTCCTAAATGCCTAATTTGTAAGCTCAAGTGATTTAAGTGTGTGGATTTGCAGAGTACAGTTGTTTAAAAGGCAGCTAGGGTGGAAGTAATTGATTTTTCTCTTTTCTTTTTATCTTTGCTTAAGTGGATATAACTTCAGAATAGAGCTTGTGATTGCTGCTTATAATTTAAATTATATCCTACAAAATTTGCACTTTAAATACTTTAATTTTGGTCTATTCCATCTATCAAGGAATGGAAAAGAGATCCTATGTGCCTGATCGAAAGATAAATTGCCATGAAGTGGATGTCCTCTGACTTCTGACAACAAATTTGCTGTAACTTCCCAGCTTTTCTCCGAGGATTCTTAACAACTTGAAAACGCATTTGAGAAATCTACACAAGAAAAAAAACATTACCTTTGCATACTGTGTTTTCATTAAACGTACCCTGTGTTCTGGGACTTTGAGATGCTCTTGTGGACAGTGCCACGGGCCGCTGTAAAGCTGTGGTGGGTGTTTGCAGCCCGCTCCCGTGGCCTCCGTGCTCGGCGGCGGCGCCAGGCCGCAGGGCAGGCCTCGCTCCTGTGGCCATGCTGAGACGCCCGGCAGGGCCGCGAGTTACCTCAGAGAGCTTTGAGGGCAACGCTGAGCGACCTGTAATCTGTAATGAGCTGCGTTGCTTTCCTACCCCTTTTCTAGGGGTGGAAGTAGAAATCTGCGGGAGAGAGACCCCCTTTGCCAGTACTTGAGCTGTTATTTGCAAATGACCATGAAAATTTGCGGTGCCTGAGGAACGTGCTGCCTTGAAAAGGGTATTCTGTATTCCTCAGCATATGGAGGTTTACACCTTATCTGGGTTTTACACCCATTCTGAGCACTCTCCTGACACTTACCATCTGGGAGAGGACAGGCCTCTGATTTACCAAAAAAAAAAAAAGTGTGTATATATAGGTGTTTTTCCTACCGAGATGCCAGGCTATAAACTTCAGAAGCCAATGTGTAAACATAGCCCTGTTTTTCCAGTGGAACTGATAATATCTAAGATAGATGGTGGGCAGAATACTGTATGTGAGTTCATTACAAACCATTCCTACTAAATACACTCAAGCTCAATCATTAATCCATATGTAGCTAGACTTTTAGCAGGAATTTACCATTAATCTTTTATTAGATACGGACTCTTGATAACACTCATGTGCATCAAATGACCTTCCTAATTTTCTGGTGTTTTGTCATTTTATATCATTAGTTATTTTCAACAAAAGGCCAGACTTTTTATTTGCAGGAAAAATAATGTAATTAAAAATAAAGAAATGCAAGTAAAGAGACCCATACATATTCAGCAGATGCTAGAAGCATTCTGGTCCACACTGCACATACCAGAAGGGTACTAATCAAAATAGGGAAAAGAGGTGGATAAATTGCACAATTCCAGTTATTTCATTTGCTCTGAATTTTGCTGTCAGAGTGGCACTGGTTTGTGTTCAGGCATGCACATTCTCACAATTTAACTACTCCTAGCTGGCTGCAACACGCTACTCTTCCTTCATCAAAAATGATGAGCAAGTAAACAGATTTGGAAAAATGTTAGACAAAGCCAGTGTGATCTAGGCAAGCTATGACTGCTGTACTGGCATCCAGCTTTCTCATTTTGCTTCTGCCAGGGAGATGCATTACCCCTCTGCTGCCTTCAGTTCTTGTTTCCTTGCTGCACTTGATAGGGTCCCAGCGGTCAGACCAACATGCCATCGGGTCATTTGCTGTCTTAAAGTATTCGTAGTTCTTATTTAACTAGTTCATAATTATTTCAATACGTAAGATTCCCTTGCTAATAGTTTTCCGCTCTCATTGATACGCATACACTTATGTGTATGTGCATGTATTTGTAGCCTTATAGAAAAGATGGGCTGTCATGTGCAGAATGTACAGCAAATGAATACTAGTACTTCAAAGCTTAATTTCAAGGCAGGTTCAAAAACCTGCCTTGGCAGTTTTAAGTTGGAATAGGGAGTGCTGTTTATCATGCAAGTTAGAAATTGTGTTATGAAACCATCTCAGAAGGTTTTATGGAGCTTCCTAACCGTTTCCCCATAGTACAGACAGAATGAAAGGCTAAACAGAAGTGATTAATGCTCCATCTGCAGCCTGTTCTGTGTTTTCTGTTAAGCAATTGCTGAGAATGTTGCTGTTGATCACCTTTGTGGCAGTGGCATGTTGAAGTGTAGTGAATTAGCCAATTAGGCAGTCTATATTTGTGTAAAGAATGCAATTGGATATATAAAATATAATCAACTGATGTTGTGTGCTGCTTGTCTCTTTACTTTCCTAATAATGAGGTAACATCCATGCTTTCAGTGCAAAGCGAATAAATATTTTAATAAGTCAACAATGAATCCATTATGCAATTACTCATAGTTTGGATAGTCTCGGTTTTTCACATCCCTATTCACCTACAATGTGCTCTCTACATTGATATTAACCCTACTTTTTTTTTTTTTAACATAGCTTTACTATGTATTTTGACAAGTCTTCATTCAAGGTTTCAATATGTCTAAGGTAACAGCACTAGCTTGCATTTTAAAAAAATTATGAAAGTGCTACTAATTTCTAACATATCCAATTTGGAGATCTTGACCCAGCCGAAGTGAAATAATTTGTTTATATTCATATTTGGGTTTCTGAGGCTATTTGAAGTGGGTTTCGTAATCAGAAGTGTGGTCAGAAGTGAGAAAGCTTTTTATTCTCTGTTGCACAAAATTAAGTTAAAATAACAGAGATGGTCTATTATACTAACTTGCAGAATAGTAACAATAATTATTTTATTTAATTGGCGCAAGAATAATGAAACTGAAAAAAAAAGCTAAATAATCACTTAGCTTTGGTTCTGTTTCATGCATTGAGAAGACTGATTCTTCCCTGCCTATCAGATTTTCTGTTGTAGAGAATTTTATTTTGATTCCATTAAGAGATTCCCATTATGATAAGTCCAGTAACTTACACCACTATGAATAACCCATTTCAGAGTTCCTTATGATTTCTGTGGCATTAGTAACATGTTGACTTATTTAGATTATTTAAGAGAAATCAAAACTTTGAATATACCAGCTTATGAAATACAACTTTCATTTTTTATTTATAAACCTTATTTGTGTTTCTAGCAATATAGAATCTTCAGGTGATTGATCATGTGCCTTGTTATTTGTGAATTTAAGTCAAGTTTCTAATTTCTTCTAATGTCTTCTGGAAAGACATGAGACAGTTTCATAAGAGAGGTGATTGCACCTGATCTTTTTGGATATAAGAACTAGGGAGTGTCAAAAGAAATCAGCAGCTAGGCCATTTAGATGGGCTTCACAGAAGCCATTCAAGCTATGAAAGACCCTTGTGACAGTTGCTGTGAACATTAGAATTTCACATGGAATCAAGGAGGGACTGGAGAAATGCATAGGCAAGAAATATCCCACATCTTTGATGGGTGTAGAAACCATGTTTACCTCGGAAGGCCCTTGGGCTGCAGAAAAAGAAGCCCTGAAAGCAATATCATTCATATATATGTGTGTGTGTATGTATAAATATATATATATATTTTTATATATACTGACCATAGGGTAGTACCCCTCTGTGGACAGCCCTGGCACTGTTAGAAAAAGGATCCTGGCTTGGGATATATGCTCTTAACGCTCCGGGAATATATTCAAACTGCTTTCTCACGTCCTGTTGACAAAAGTGCAAGTTCTGTGGGTTGATCAGGAAAAAAGGACCCTGTTAACTGTAGTAATCTTGGCAACCTGAGAGCCGTGTTTCATTTTTGAATGCATTTGCAGACTGCTCTTTTGCTAAAGTTAGCACCTTTTGTGCATGAAATTAAACTCCTAGATCTGTTTTACCATGTATATTAGCTGCTTTGTTTCTTGCTTGGGGGGCAGAAGGAACGTAGCCAATGTGGTTCCCAATACTGCTAACCTTTATTTTGTTGTCCTGCCCAATGGGACGTGATCTGTCACTTAATGTGGTACAAGCTGGTAATTTAGGATATGTGGTTTGAGTAGAAGCTGTAGAAAGCTATTTGCTTAATTGAGGCCCAAGCTTGGCATTTTGTTGGTGTGAGTGGGAGCAGAGCAGTTGTGACAGTCCGCAAGACGTATCCTATTTACACTGAAATGACACAACAAATGCTCAAATTGACCAGGAGGTATCGCATGTATACAAATACAAGAGCATGTTTAGACTATCTGTACAGCACTTAATGCTGGAAGCTTCATCCTGTTTGCCATATTTCCAGAGGCTTACAAGCTCCTTCCTAAACTGCCTGTGAACAGTTGCTCTGGCTGAAGCACTTTGAATCATTAAAACACAATGATCCCACGTGTTGTTCGGAGCTCTTCATTGCTGGGAATTAATGGATCTTCTGTGGTTACCCAGAGTGCCAACTTTCAGACACCTATATGAAAGAAGGATGTCTTTTTATTTGTGCTCTTGTTGTTTTTGAGAAGCAGACTCAGCTTACTGTCAAAAGAAAGAGCATGGAAGGAAGTTAGCCTAGAAAGATTTGGCAAGAGAAAGGGCAGGGATAACACAAAAAGTAGCTACTGGCTGAAGTTTATTTTGAGCATTTGACTTTCCTTTTCCAATTATTATGATTTATGATCATCAAAACTTGAAAGCTTTAAGGAAATATCTTGGATTAGTGGAACAAAACATAGTTTACAAAATGTGTAAAAACCTAATAGAAATATTGCTGTCAGATTGATAGCAGCAATAAAATCCAACGTCAAGTTCGCTCTCTAGGATTAGTTTAAAATAATGAAACTGCTGTGAGATACCAGCATACAGTGAGGTATTTGACTGCCGGGATGAGGCACTGATACGATCTACAAACATTTTCCGTTAGTTGCAAAAAATAGTCATTGAGGAAGTTCAGCTCCAGCTCCTCGCCTCCAAAAAGCCCCTATTTGATGTATTCTAGGAAGACCAACTTTTTGGTCATAAATCATCCTGGCTTATTTCTCTATTGTTTAATTCGTGAAGCAAATCCCTTGATTTTATATGAAGTGATTATCTGGATTCACTTGTGTTGTGCCTTCTTTCTAGCATCTATTTTTACTTGTTCTGTTTTTACAGAACAGAAAATTCAGTTAGGTTTACAAAATCTGTTGCAAAAATGATAAGTAGATGCTTTTTGCAGTTTTTGAAAGTTATTTTCTTCTTTTGTTCTGCTGCTTTCTTTCGCCTTTTTCCTCTTTTCTACCCCTCCCCCAAAATAGTCGAAGGCTGGGAGCAGAAGCAGCAGCATTTTCTTCTCCCATGTTTATTCTATTTCTTGCCATTTTAATTAATTAATTTTATGTTTGCTGGTATTTATAACTGGCAATGTTTGTCCCAAGGTATAAGTCACTTTATTAATAAGGGAAATTTTTTTTTCATTGAAAATACCGCTTTTTCCCTGTTTTTTGCCTGTTTATCTCTCCTCTTTCATCAGTTTATTCCCTGTATCATCATTTGTTGTATGTGGTAGCATGTTTTCTATTTCCATTGCCAAAATGTTTCTCTGAAGTGGATCTTGCTCTCAACAAGTGCTTCCTTGAGGACTTGT